>CM042673.1:42514923-42583291 GCA_023638005.1 Forsythia suspensa | reverse complement strand
TTATATTCCCAAGTGGACGGATCGTACAAGTAATATAGTGATAAAATAAAGTGTCGAACCCCGAGGACTAGATACTAAATTACCAATTAATTTCACAACTCAAATTTTAACAATGGAAATAAACAGATTCAATTTTTGATTCTTAAGATTCTAAACTAAATTAACTATTTTGATTAAATTGAAATTACAATAAGCAACTACGAAAAATGAGACAATTAAAGTTTAACAATACTAGGATTCACGAATCCACGACATATTCTACTCAATTATCTGTAATCACTTTTTAGCTTTTAATTACCTTGGGTGAAAATCGGTTCCTAAATTAATCGAAAGCCTCTCGATGGTCAATCAAATCTATATGTTATCGAACTTCATTATCTCTAATTAAGCTTGAGCATCATGCATTAAAATCTCAAGATCGCCTAAATGGATTTCATAAGGCATAATAGTAATCTCTATCTATTATTGGACCCTATGTTATTCAATACACGTGCTAAATCTATATTGAATCTCTACTTCATCGATCACAATATATTCTAATGTGCTAAGCATTAAAATAATAAAAGCGAATAAAGAATAATCAATCATGGCAATTAATTACTAAAAGGAAAAACGCTTAATTAATCAAACGTGAGGTTTCATCGTTCATCCTAGATAAAGTAAATTAGCGGACATGATTTCTTCAATTAACGAAAATTGAATTCATCATGATCCGGAGAAAGAAAAACAAAAAGTAAAATAAAACCCGTGATCTCATTCGATGATCTTGATTCCGCTTTGATCTTCGTTTTGCCTTTATTTTGTTCCTCTAAAATTCGTCTCCTTGAAAAGTCTATCTTACGCCTTTTATACTACTTTCTCGGATCTCAAAGCGTGTGTTTAGTTGTTGAATTTATTTGACGGGTAGAATTCTAATCGAATCGGTTTACGCAAAATTTACGCATGATTTGCCTGTCGATCGCATGGCTGATAACTGCGATCGCATGGTTCATAATTTACATTCTGTATTTTTTTCGGTGCCTTGCGATCGCAGGGATCCTTCCTTGCGATCGCATGGTAATTCTTATCTGAATTTGAATTTCCGTCTTGGTATTTGCACATCAAGCCCGAAGTTTCATTTCTTAGCAATTAGGTCCCATTGTCTTCATTTGCTCTTTTTCATCCAGTTGATACTTGACTTTGATTATATCCTAAATTGATAAGAAAACAACATGCAATTAAGCGAAACAACTAAAAGAACTTATAATTGTCCATTTTGTAAGTCGGATAAGTACAAAATTGTACTTATCAAATACCCAAACTTGAACTATTATTAGTCATCGAATAAACTACTAAAAACAAACTTGTACTAGATGCAATAAGCAATAATAAAGTTCATAAATAGCTTGCCGTCTTTGATTGATTTTTGCAAAAGAAAAACTTATAATTCATGGAGTGTTCGGGTTATACGGTTGTAACGTGATTCCAATTAAAACATACTTGATATCGTGTGAGGCGGTTCATCGATCGACTTAAATTCTATGGAGGTGATAGTCCAACCACTTGGTAAATTTTCCTTCTCCTCTCGTAATACACTTCTCCCAAAATAATTGTTTTCTCTCACAATTCCAAGATTTACGGGTCTAAGGTTGTTCACATTCTTTTCTTTCTAGAGTGGTTGAGAGCTAATGATTGACAACCTAGGCTTATGAAGATTCTCCAATTTATGAGCACTCTTGACTAGAAATTTTCTACTAAGTAAGTCAAACCCATTAGTCATCTAATCCTCGGTTACTTTGCAAAGAAAATTTATTATATATATATATATTTTTTTTTTATTTTTTTATTTTTATTTATTTTTTATTTTTATTTTTTTATTTTTTAATCTTATATACGAACTCGATCCATTAAACTTTCTAAATGACCCAGTTAACGAGCTTTAGTCGATGACTCCCAAGTCTTTTGAACTTTAGGGCATCGGGTTTGAGAAACCCTACGGGCCTTTTCACTCGAGTCAAATAGGCTACGAAAAGAGTTATAAGATATTTAATCGTATCGAAACTCATTCCATTAAGCTTTCAAAAACCCTTTTTCCCCCCTGGGGGTTTTCTGTCCAGTTTAATCGCCCAAATTTCAATCAATTTTTCCCTTTTTCCAAAACCGGTTTGAAAATTTCCCTTTATTTTCCCGCGGAAAATTTTAAAACTTACAAAATAATTTAAAGGGCCCATTTTGGGCGTTTCCCGGGGGGAAAAAAACCCTTTTTCCCCAAGGGCCGTAATTTGTTCCCATGGGGATCCCCGCAAAACTCCCGGAAAACCAAAGGCCTTTTTCAATTGGGGGGGCCTTCCCCGCTTCAAATTTAAGGCCGGAAATTTTCCCGAAATCGCTTTTCCTTCTTGTAATTTTCCCTGAAAAAACCCTCCTCTTTTAAAAATTTCCCGACTCTCGGCCCCGTAATTTATTAAACCAACTTTTGGGATTTTTTTAAAAAGGGCCCCTTTAAATGGGCCCTTTTTTGGGTTTGCACCCCTTCCCTTGGTGAATTTAAAATTTTTCCCAAAAGGGTTAAACCCTTAATTTTAGATGTTTTCCCAATTTTCCCCCGAAATCAAAACCCCTAATTTTTGTTTTCTTTCAAATTGGGGGTTCGGGCAAATTTTCAAAAAGGGGGCCCTCTTTGGGTTTCCCAAATTTGTATTTCTTTCCACCCTTTCCCCTTTTTAGGACTTTTCCATAAACCCTTGTTTTTTAAAGTTCCCACCTAAAGGGGGAAAGGCCCTTTTGCTTGAAAACTTTTAAAGTAAAAACGAATTCGTTCCCGGGAAAGCCCCTTTTGGGGTTTAAAAGATTTACCGGGGAAAACCCGAAAATTTAAAATTTTTTTTTAAAGTCGGGGAAAAACCTCCAAAGGGTTTTCCCAGGGTTTACAATAAGTTAAATTTCTTAAATAGTTTGGGGTTTTCCCAGAAAAAGGGTAACTCCCAATTCCAAAGTTTTAAAAAATTTTGGGGTCCCATTCTTTGCCCAAAATTTTAAAGGCAAGAAAAAGGGGCCCCAAAACCCTCTTTAAAAAATGTTCTTTGGGTCCCCAAAGGGGGTTTTCCCGGGTTGTCCCTCACCCCGAATCAGGGGCGGGTTTTAAAGCCCTTCCCGATTTTTCGTGAAACCAAAATAAAATTGGGTCCTCTTTGAAAGGCCAACTTTTTTCTTTCCCAAAACCGGAAGTTAGACAACCCCTTAAATTTTTTTTCCCCTAAACGTTCTGCCGGCTTGGGTGAATTTTTGGGGGTTCCCTGGGCCCGATTGGTTTCCCTTGTTTTAAAAGCCCAAACCCTTTAAAGCCAACCACGGGGGGCCCCCATTTTTGGGAAACCCCTTTCCCTTTCTCCCGGGCCCTTTGCGGTTTCTAGAAAACACTCCCCACTTTGAAATCGGAGGTTCCCAAACCCCAATTTTTTCCTTCCCAATTTCCCGCTTTTTTTTTTAATGTTACGCGGGCCCCTAACAAAACTTTAAAAATTTCCCCCAAATCTTTTTCCCGGCTTAAAAATTTTCCTTGGGTTTTTTTAAAGGGCCCCGAAAAAATATTTAAAATTTTTTATTTTACCCTTTGAAAAGGCCCCTTAAATTTTTTGGTTCCCCCATTTGGTTTTTGTTAAAATCCCCTCTTCTCAAAAATTTTGGGTTTCGTAGTTTCCCTTTTTAAACCCTTTCCCGGGCCCCCATTCGGGATAAATTTTGGGCCCCCCAATCCTTTAGCCCCCATTTTTGTTTTAGGGAAAAAGGCCCTTTTAAAGCCCATTTTTCCCGGGTATGCCAAAAGGGTTTACCTTAATAATTTTAGTTTAGTTTCCCCGGGGTTCACGATTCTTTTAGGATTTGTCCTTTTAAAAGTCCGGGGAAATTTTCCCGGCCGAAATTTTAATTTTTCCCCACTTTTAACCCCGATTTCTTTGTAATTTTCTATCCCAGGGCTTTAAATTTTTCCAAAAATTTTTATTTTCCAACAAAAATTTTTCCCTTCAAAGGGTCGGCCCAATTCCGTTTGGATCCGGGGGTCATTTCCTAAGGGGCCCTTTTCCCTTGGCCAATTTCTTTTAAATTTTCCCTAGCCTTGGTCCATCTTCTTTCCCCCCCCAAAACCGATAAAACCCCCTAAATTTGAGTTCCCATTATCCCTCCTCGCCAAACCTTTTTCCCAGGTTTGGCCTTTTAACTTTTACCCCCCATCCCACGGGGTTATTGCCCCAAACCCTTTTACCCCAAATTTCCCTTTTCCGTTTGTTTTAACCGGTTTCAACCTTTTCCTTTTTTTAAACGGGCCCTCCATATAAATTTTTCCGGGGTAAATTTGCCCCCGGGTTTCCCTTTAAAAAGTTACCGGAAACCCAAATTTGGAAGGTTTTAAGGATTTTAAAAATTTTTTTGGGAAAGGTAAACGGGCTTATTACCCCTTAATGCTTTTCACCTTCTTTGGGCCCAGGGCCCCCCAAAATAAACCCTTTTAAATTTTGGAAAACAAGGTTTATTTCCCTCCGGATTGGCTTTTAATACCCGGGGGTTTTAAAATACTGGGGAATTTCCCCCAACCGCCCCTTTTTCCCCACTTTCTTTTCCAATAAAAGGGGAAGGTTTTTTTCCCCTTTTCCCAAAATTGCCCAGGTTTTAATTTAAAGGGAAATTTTGGGGTTTCTCTTCGGCCCTTCCCATTCTTTGAAAAATCCCTTTTTGGGTTTTTTTCTTTAAAGAGGCCCCTGGTTTTTTAAATATTTTAACCTTGTTTTCATTCCGAAAATTTTTGGGTTTTGCCCCCCAAAAACTAGGCGCTCCCCCCTTTTTAAGGGGTTGGGGGTTTTGTTTTGCCCCCCTTTTTAAAACTTAATCCCTTTTCCCGGGGTTTTCTTTCACCACAACCCCGGGATTTCCCGACCCTTTTCCTTTTTTTTAGGCCCAAGAAAAACCCGGAAAACATAATTTCGTTTACCTTTAGGGGGGTAAAACCCTTTTTTTTTTTCATTGGGTTTAGAGCCAAAAACCCGGGTTTTTTAAAAAAAACTTTTTCCTTTTGAAAATTTAAAAAGTTCCCAAGTTTTGGGCAAAAAGTAAATTTGGGAACCCCAATTGAGGGGCCCCTTTTTAAAACCCAAAATTTACTAAGTTTAAAGTTTTCCCTTAAAATCAAATAAGTTCACCCAAAATAACCCAAAAAAAACCCCGGGTTTTAAATTCTTAAAAAAGGGCGGGTTTGAAAATTTTCCAATAAATTTTGGGACCCTTTGGCTTTTTTAAAAATTTAAGGCCAATTTTACTTTCCCAAGTTTTAAAGATTATTTTTAAAATCCGGGTTTTTAATTTAAACCTTTTTTCTTTTAAACCCTTTCCCTTAAACCAAAAGGGTTTTCCTTTGGGCTTTTAAAATTGGCCCAAAAAAAAATTTTTACCAAAAGGACCCTTTCCCTTAAAATGGTCAACCCAAACGGGGGTTTTCTTTTTGGGAAATCTCCCAAATTCAAAAACCCCTTTGGGCTTTTTTGGGCTTTTAAATTAGCATTTGGATTTTTCGGAAACCCCAAAAATTACCCTCCCTGGGGGGTTAAAAATTTCCCGGGTTGGGAAGAACCTTTGGAAAAACCGGGTTTAGGGGTTTTAAAAAAAACCCGGGTGAAATTGAAAAGCGTCCCCGAATTTGCAAAAATTTACAAAATTTTAAAGGGGCCCCGCCCAAAGTCGTAAAAATAACTTACCTTTGGTCGTTTAGGGGAAAGGGGCGGGTAAGGCCCTACAACGTAAATTTCAAAAAACCCTTTCACCACGCCCTATTTCAATTACCCTTGGGGGAAATGGCCCCCATAACCCGGGGGCAAAAGTGGGTTCCCAACCCCCAAAAGTTTCCAATTCTTTTAAAAAACCCTTCCAAGGGATTTTCCCTTTTTTAAAGGTCGCCAAAGGGTTTCTCCCTTTTTTGGTTTGGGGGTTTCCCCAAAACCCCAAAATTTTAAAATAAAGTTGGCCCCGGGCGGGCTTTTTCATGTTCAAAGGTTGGGGTTTAAAAAAATTTTTTAAACCCCTTTAAATTTGGGGAACTTTCCCCCTTTGTTTTTTCCCAAAAGGACGGGAAATGAGCCCATTTTTTTAAAACAATTTTTGGCAACCCCCCCCAACTTTTTAACGGCCTCCTTTAAACCGCAAAATGATTTCGTCCCCCCAAAATACTGGGCCCCAAGCTTCCAAACTAAAAGGGCGGGGCCCATGTCCCTCAAATTTTTCCCCCCCTTTTGTTAATTTTCCTTTCTTTTACCCTTCAAAACCCCAAATAAGAGTTGCCCCGCGGGGAAAGGCCTTCTTAAATTTTTTCCAAAAATTTTTCGGCGGTTCCCAAAAAAACCGAAAAATTTTTTTTCGAAAAGAAATTCCCTTGAAAACTTTATTTAAAATTTTCCGAAAACCCTCCCAAGCCCGGGCCCCCGGAAAATTTCATAGGGAAAAAACCCCCTTTTTAAACCCCTTTTTTTACCCTTCAAATCCCAATTTTTAAAACCCCCCCAAATAGGGGAAATTTTTCCCTTCCCCTAAATTTGGTTTTTCACGAAAAAATCAAGGAAAACCCCTTTTTCGAAAAGGGTAAGGGTTTCCCACAAATTTAATTTCATTTTCCTTTGCTTTCCCTAATCCCAAACGAAAAAAGGTTTTTTCTTTCTTGATCCCCGGGGCCCCAATTTCCCCAATCCCAAACCAAAATTTTTCCCTTTTTGGGGCCCTTTTGGGGTTCGGGGGAGAACGGGGTTTTATTTCCCTTGTCCCTCCCTTTCCCCGGGGGCCCCCTCTCCTTTAATTAATTTTGTTCCATCCAAACCAACCAAAATTTTCAAAGACTTAAAAGCCCTAAAACCTTTAAAGCTTCCCGGGGTTTGCCTTTTTTTTCCACTATTTTCCCCCATCGCCTTTAAATTTTTGGGCCCGATTCCCCTTTGATTTGGTTTTTTAACACTCAAACCAATTTGGTTTTAAAACCGGTTTGGGCTTTTTCCCCCGAATTTGCCCCCGGGGGGTTTTCTTTCATTTAAAAATTTTGGGGAACCTTTGCCCCTTTTTTCCTTTAAAATTTTCCCCTTTCTCCCCTCAAATTTTTTTTGGGACCCCTTTTGGTTTTTCCCCCACGTTTTTTGGGACCTTTTTTCCCAAACCCCCCATGGTTTAAAAATTTTTCCCCTTTGAGTTTACTTGAAGGACATTTCCCCCATTGGTATTAACCCCCCCTTTGGGTTGATTGTTAAGCCTCCCCCGGGTTTCCCCCCCATTGGTTCCCCCAAAATGGGTTTTCCTTTTCACCCTTCCAAAATTTGAAAGGTTTTCCTTTTGGCCCTTTTCCGGATGCCCTGGAATTTTCCCAAACCGAAAAACTTTAAAAGGGTTTTCTTGCCCTCGGGGTAATTCGGAAAAATATTGCGCCCTTAAGTTTTGCTTTCCCTTTGGCACAATTCCCTTTTTTGAAAAAGTTTTGCCTCCAAGTTTAATTTGGGTTTAAAGGCGGTTTTTTGCCCATTTCCAAAACCCCAAAAATAATTGGTTTCCCCAAAAAGGGGTTAATCTTTCCTCCCCCCCGGGTTAATTCAGGTTAAACTCCCCCGGGGGGTTTTTGCCCCTCTATTCCCATCCCCCCCCTTGGTGGATTCCCCCGGTTTGCCCTTTCCTGTGGTCTAGTATAACCCCTTCTGCTTCATCAAGCTGAGATTCAAGCTCATCAATTCTTATTTGCTGATTCAAAGATGTGATCTCTGCTTCGGTGGTCTGCAACAAAAGCCGAGTTGATTACTTCTGTATCAAATAGTTTCAATCTTCAGGCAGAATGTTTCCTGAGGGTAGGATGAGGAAATTAGATAAGTAATCCCATGTACAAGTGGCTGTCAGTGATATAGAGTATGACATTAGCAGGTTAAGAATAGTTGATGCCATGCCCTTAAAATTAGAATGGGGAAAACTTACATTTGAGGCAAAATGAAAGACTTCTGAATCCTTTCTCAAGAAAGAAAAAAACGAACAAAGGATTTTTCTCCTCCAAATACCAATTACAAGGTCCCACAAATCCGTGCTCCAGACGTATGAAATTAAAATCCATATGCCATCAACACATTTGACACACTACAATGTGATAGATGTAGTGTACGAATGACTATTTTATAATAGAAATTCAACTGAAAACCTTGACTCACCTTAACAGAAATACCTCTAGATAGAGTAGTCCTTCATCGAATTCATTGAAACTAATATAAACGGATAGCATGATTACTACAATGGAATTCTCAGTCTCTATACCTCCACTGGCATTGATAAATAATGGATCAAATCCTAAAACAAATTCTTCAAATTATAAAATTCATAAAACATATAATAAGTATAACTAATCCTGCTAAATCGAAAAAGAATCTAGTTAAATAATAAAGCAATTACACATTTAAAAAAAAAAAAAACACAACGGGGTCCAACCTCATATGTTATCTATTGTTTTTATATTGAAGCAACTCGATATTTTAGCCTTTAAAAGCAGTATATACTAGTAATTTTAGAGCTCTAGATAAATTAAATTGCACGCTCTTAACAAGCCCTTGAACAGTAGTTCGTTTGAGAAAACCAAATTAAAGAGTCCGACGGTTCCAGACAATTTAAATTGCATCGTTTGAGCTTATCTATGATATCATATCGATTGTTGAGATTCTATCTTGAAAGGTCGACCTTGTATATCATATCGGGATTTAACATTACCTTGGCATCGATCATTTGTTTCAAGCGGAGAAGCATTCGAGTGGCCTCCTCCTTAGAGGAAATCAAATCCAGCCTGTAAATTCCGAGCTTTGATTTCCGATGCCATTCGTATTTGCCCGCCTCTTTTCTTGTGTTCAAGATCATTTCACGTATGCCCCCTTCAAGCCCTCTAGTTCCCACCACAAAAAAAAAAAAATAAACAAGATATATATTGAAAATTCTGGGTTATTTAAATCAATTTCACAAGATTACCTCCGGTTCTCCCATGGTCGTCACCGATTTAAGAGAAGGGGAATTGAAGGAGCTCGGCGGGTGGGTTCGCTTTTAATGGACTATATATTTGACCAAATTAGCCTGTTCTTGACTTCTAATTACCGATGGGACGAGAGGAATTTAAGTGACGACGTCGTGTGGAAGGATAAGGTCCTGCTACGATGTCGTTGTTTCACGGGCGCCTTTCTTTCTAGCACAAAAGGCACCGTGCGGCGGCAAGAGTCGACTCCTCTCGACTACCTTCCGCCTTTTCTCGATCGATCCAACAATTTAAAGAAAGCTTAGCAAATGAAGATTTGAATGCGTTGAAAATAGCTTGATCATTGATTGAAGAAAGCGATGAAATTACAATTGATGGTGCAGGGGTCAACACCAATGAAGCTTGACAAGACTTGAATACCAACTACCCCTATAATAGCTTAAGTAACAAAACCTAAGTTACATGAGTAGACATCAAAAAGCAAGAATCATAACGGAAAATAACCTATTACAAACTAACGGAAATAACAACGAAAGTAATATTTACAATGTGCGGCCGGTTGTTGGGCAAATATGCGTACTGCAAAAGTATCGAGAGGCTAAGTATAGTCATGCGGGTCCCGACATTCTCCCCATTTGATTTGGCGGCGCCCCTCGGTGCCATCTTTGCTAGATATTCTTCAAGTAGAGGTTTGAAGGCTCCAAGGTCTTTAACTCTTTCCCAAGTATTCTCCTCGCTACTGCATCCGCTCCATTTAATTAAGTACTCTTGATGATCTTTCTTGGAAGCTCGAGTAACTCGGTGATCAATAATAGCTTCAGCAATCCTTTTACCTGTTTTCTTCACTTCAAATGTAGGTCGCTTTGGCTTATTTCTGGATGCATCCTCCTTATCTGCAAAATATGGTTTGAGTGCACTAACATGAAGGACATTGTGGGTTTTGCACCATGAAGGAAGTTCAATTACATGGCGACTCTTCCAATCCGCTTCATGATGGGTAATGGCCCGATATATTTCGGCATTAATCGAGAATCCGTCCCTCTTATTACCTTATCTTGGGCGTTTGTCGTGGAGTTTCACCATCACCAGATCTCCCACATTGAATTCCAGGAAACGGCGTTTCTGATCGGCAGCCTTTTTGTACCGTTTCTGTGCCTTCTCAAGATAACTCCGAGCAATTTCGATATTTCGTTTCCACTCTTGAGAGAAGCCCTTTGCTTGAGGAGACTTGGTACTTTGATCAATATCCATTTGTATGAGGGAGTAACGGTTGGCGGCCGTAAACAATCTCAAAAGGGCTCTTATTGGTGGAAGAGCTCTTTTTGGGCATTGAAGCAATCTGAGCCGCATCCAAAAGTTTCACCCAGTTTTTCAGCGTAGAGAGATAAAGTGCGAAGATATTCTTCCGGCATAGAATTGAACCGCTCAAATCGTCGTCCGCCGATTGTGGGTGAAAACAAGAACTCATACTCAAAGTTGAACCAAGGAGTTTGAACAACTCGGTCCAAAATGTCTTGCCGTGAATCGAGGGTCTCGATCACTAACTATATCTTTAGCAACCCCAAGATTTGACAATGTGCTTGAAGAAGAGGCGGCGGTCTCTTCACGGATACATACTTAGGTGCTGCAATAAATGTTACATATTTTGATAAACGGTCCACCACGACGATGATAGTGCCAAGATCTCCAACCTTTGGCAAGCTAACAATGTAGTCCATCGATACACTCTCGAATGGTCTAGTTGGGACGGGAAGGGGCTCCAGTAAGCCCGCCTTCTTCGATGATCTGGCTTATCCCGTTGACAAACCAAACAAGTTTTCACATAAGTCGCAATGTCATCCCTCATTTGCGGCCAATAATATGCCCTCCGCAGAGCGGCGTATGCGTTCCTCTCACGATGTCCTACCCAAAGCGTGTCGTGGCATTCTTTGATTAGGATCTCCTCAAATCTCCACCCTTTGGAACATAGAGGCGGTTTTCCTTCGTCTTCAATAAGCCCTCATCCAACCAGAACTGTCGAGTTTTTCCCTTCTTGATGAGGTCGACCAAATAAATTGTTGCAGGGTCCTTCTCCAGAAGTGCCCGTATTTGGTCCCTTGTGGTTGTAGTAACATTGCTCCCTGAAAGAGCCGCCATTGAACAGATAGAAGCTAAGTCAGCTCGCCGACTGAGTGCATCTGCTACATGATTGCTAGATCCAGCCCGATACTCCAATACAAAGTTGAACTCTGAAAGAAGTTCTTGCCAACGAGCCTGCTTGCTTGAAAGTTTCGGTTGAGACATGAAGTGACTCACAGCAGTATTGTCTGTCTTCACAATGAAAGGAGATCCAAGCAGATAATGACGCCATACCCTGAGGCAGTGGACCACTGCCAATAACTCCTTTTCATGCGCCGAGTAACGGCGCTCTGCATTATTCAGCTTTCGACTCTCATATGCCACCGGATGCCCTTCTTGCATAAGGACTCCTCCTAGAGCAAAATCTGAAGCATCGGTCTGCGCACTTCAAAAGCTTTAGCCATATCTGGTAAGGCCAAAACTGGATCTGTCCACATAGACTCCTTCAATTTTTCGAAGGCGGCTTGGCATGGTGCCGACCACTCCCAAGCTTTCTCCTTCTTGGTTAATTCGGTTAAGCTGGCGGTGCGATTTACAATACCCTTTCACAAATCTTCGATAGTAGTTGGCCCCAGGAACGAACGTACGTCATGTACATGCCTTGGCGGTTGCCAATCTTTGATAGCCTTAACCTTTTACTATCCATGCGGACTTTTCCTTGCTCAATAATGTGGCCCAAAAAGCGATCGAGTGCGGGCAAATGAACATTTTGATGGTTTCAAGATAAAGTTCATTCTCCGTAGTCGAATAAGAACTTTCCTCACATGTTGAACATGCTCCTCCGTAGTCTCGCTATAAATTACGATGTCGTCCAGTACACCACCACGAAATCATCTAGAAACCCGTGAAGTACACGATTCATCATCGTGCGAGAAGGTTGCGGGGCATTTGTCAATCCAAAAGGCATAACTTTGAATTCAAATGCCCCATATCTAGTTACCACCGTAGTCTTCGCTTCATCTCCTTCTTTGATCCGGACTTGCCAGTATCCGGACCTTAGATCAATTTTGTGTAGAACTTCGCCTCCGCTCAAACGGTCGAAGCAATCTGCCACTAGCGGAATTGGATAACTGTTTTTCACCGTAATTTTGTTCAAGGCACGATAGTCACAGCACATCCGAAGAGAACCGCCGGACTTTTTCTCGAAATAGCACTGGAGCTCCATATGGCGATTTTCAGTACGCGATAATCCCACTATCCAAAGATTTCGACCCAATTGTTTCCTAAGCTCTTCTAGCTCGAGGTTGAGCCATGCGATAGGGCGCTCTGGCGGAGGCTTGGCACCGGAATAAGTTCGATTTCATGATCAATAGCCCTCCTTGGCGGTAATCTCCTTGGCAATTCTTCCGGCATAACATCCTCGAATTCTCGTAAAGTCTTCTAATGGGTTTTGGGATAGGGCCGATTCTTTTCAATCTCTTCCGGATGAAGAGTACACGTAAACGAAGGTTCATTTCGCTTGAAGCCCTTCTTCGAACCGCATGGTGAGATGCTCTTCTCACCCATTTTCCCAACTAGCGTGGGGATGACATGGGGCTTGCTCCCCATCATCATCAAAGAATCGAAAATCCAGTAACACTTCCCGTCTTCGTATCCCAAGGAACTCCAACCCTAAAATCGACTTGAAGTCATCCATCCGAATCATGACAAATTAGTCCTCCTTCAAAAGGACCAACTTTAATAAGCACGGATTTGGCTACTCCGAGAATCGGTTGAGCAACCGGAGTTGATTGCTTTGACCTTTCCACTACCTTTCTCCAAAGACAAGCCCGAGGCGCTCTACTTCGGGACTTGCAAGGTAGTTATGAGTAGCCCCGGTATCTACCATGGCCTTGATTGGTTTCTCATTGATCTTCACATCAATGTACATCAAGCGCTTTAGCTTTACAAACACGAGGTTTCGCGCTTCTTTTTCCACTATTTTCTGAGATACATCGCCCTTTTCAATCACTCGGTGCGATATTGTGCCGCATCGGTATGAAAAATGCCCCAACGACATCCTCATCATCTTCAGAATCGACCAGAAATGATCGCTAGCTTTGTGGAACGTGTTGCTTGAACACGATGCTCCACTTGTCGGTTGGCTCAATGCATTCACAAATTGTTTGCGGGCAATCCCTCACCCTGTGAGGCCCACCGCATAAGAAACATCCATCCTTTCTAGGGGCCGTACTAGATTTGCTCTCTGGAGCCTTTCCTTTGTTCCAGTTGTTGCCCTGATGGTTACCCTGATAGCTACCTTGATGGTTACCTTGATAGCCACCCTGATGGCCTCCTTTATGGTGAGAATAGCGTTCTCCCCCATTTGAGTTTGATGTGGGCTTGAAGGATCTATTTCCTCTCCTCGGGATTGGCTATTAACTTGCAGCCGCTCCTTTCTGGGTTCTGATTGATAGTCCATCAAGCACTCAGCAAGCTCCATAGCCGTGCTCACATCAGCCACCTTCTGTCTTTGGAGTTCGCCTCGCCCATGGTTTCACCCTTCCATAAAAGTGAAGAGCTTGTCCTTTTCGGACATGTCTCGGATGTCCAAAGATATGCCACGAAAAGGTTTTCACATAGTCCCGAATGGAACCAAGATGTTTCAGTTCTCGTGGTGCCTGTCGGGCTGATATTCCACATTCTCTGAAAAAAGCGTATTTCGATCGCTTCCTTAAGAAGTTCCCATGTGTCTATCTCGGGCCCCTCGTTGGCTGAATATCGACATATTTTGTCCGCCACCATAGTTTTGCATCTCCACCCGGATACATGGTAGTCGTCGTCACCCTTCTTGCTCCGTCTTCAATATTGGCGGCAAGAAAGTATTGTTCCATGTCAAACAAGAAGTTCTCAACTTCCTTCGGCGTCGCCCCCCACCATAGGTACGCTGGTTGCGGAATTACGAGCCTAGGTGCATACTCTTGTGCAGGGGCTTGCCCATTGCCAACTACACGTTGAAGTATTCGCAACTGAAGTCTCATGGCTTCCATTTCTTCCCGCAGATCGGGAAGCATTGCAACAGCATCAGTCATCGCTTGCGCATCATCCGACTCTCATCCAGCTGGATGTTCAGTTCGCGGATGTCTGCCTCAGCTGTCTCGACCTTTTCCTCAAGGGTCTCGACAGCGTCACATAACCTAGTACTTTGCCCATCGAGCGCATCCAAGCGCTGCTTAGTACTCTTTTTGTGATCCACCACCTCAGTGGTGTGTGATGCATTCGGTTCCATTGCTTTACGCTCGTGTGTCTGAGGCAGCTCGACTCGATGCCAACTTTCACGGGGCGCCTTTCTTTCTAGCACAAAAGGGGCACCGTGCGGCAGTAGTCGACTCCTCTCGACTACCTTCCGCCTTTTCTCGATCGATCCAACAAATTAAAGAAAGCTTAGCAACAGAAGATTTGAATGCGTTGAAAATAGCTTGATCATTGATTGAAGAAAGCGATGAAATTACAATTGATGGTGCGGGGGTCAACACCGGTAAGCTTGCGAGACTTGAATACCAACTACCCCTATAATAGCTTAAGTAACAAAAACCTAAGTTACATGAGTAGACATCAAAAGTCAAGAATCATAACGGAAAATAACCTATTACAAACTAACGGAAATAACAACGAAAGTAATATTTACAATGTGCGGCCGGTTGGGCAAATCATGCGGGTACGCAAGTGCCGTCGAGGCTAAGTATAGCTGCGGGTCCTGACATTCTCCCCCATTTGATTTGGCGACGTCCTCGGTGCCATCTTTGCTAGATATTCTTCAAGTAGAGGTTTGAAGGCTCCAAGGTCTTTAACTCTTTCCCAAGTATTCTCCTCGCTACTGCATCCGCTCCATTTAATTAAGTACTCTTGATGATCTTTCTTGGAAGCTCGAGTAACTCGGTGATCAATAATAGCTTCACAATCCTTTTACATTGCTTTCTTCACTTCAAATGTAGGTCGCTTTGGCTTATTTACGGATGCATCCTCCTTATCTCGCAAAATATGGTTTGAGTGCACTAACATGAAGGACATTGTGGGTTTTGCACCATGAAGGAAGTTCAATTACGTGGCGACTCTTCCAATCCGCTTCATGATGGGTAATGGCCCGATATATTTCGGCATTAATCGAGAATCCGTCCCTCTTATTACCTTATCTTGGCGTTTGTCGGGGGTTTCACCATCACCGGATCTCCCACATTGAATTCCGAGAAACGGGCGTTTACGATCGGCGACCTTTTTTGTGCAGTTTACATGCCTTCTCAAGATAACTCCGAGCAATTTCGATATTTCGTTTCCACTCTTGAGAGAAGCCCTTTGCTTGAGGAGACTTGGTACTTTGATCAATATCCATTTGTGAGGGAGTAACGGTTGTTCTTCAAGAACAATCTCAAAAGGGCTCTTATTGGTGGAAGAGCTCTTTTGGGCATTAAGCAAATCGAGCCGCATCCAAAAGTTTCACCCGTTTTTCTGCTAAGTAGAGATAAAGTGCGAAGATATTCTTCCGAAGATAGAATTGAACCGCTCGTCATCTGGCCGATTGTGGGTGAAAACAAGAACTCATACTCAAAGTTGAACCAAGGAGTTTGAACAACTCGGTCAAAATGTGCCGGGTGAATCGAGGTCTCGATCACTAACTATATCTTTAGGCAACCCCGGTGTTTGACAATGTGCTTGAAGAAGAGGCGGCGGTCTCTTCAACGGATACATACTTAGGTGCTGCAATAAATGTTACATATTTTGATAAACGGTCCACCACGACGATGATAGTGCCAAGATCTCCAACCTTTGGCAAGCTAACAATGTAGTCCATCGATACACTCTCGAATGGTCTAGTTGGGACGGGAAGGGGCTCCAGTAAGCCCGCCTTCTTCTGATGATCTGGCTTATCCTGTTGACAAACCAAACAAGTTTTCACATAAGTCGCAATGTCATCCCTCATTTGCGGCCAATAATATGCCCTCTGCAACAGAGCAGAAGTGCGTTCCTCTCCCTGATGTCCGGCCCAAAGCGTGTCGTGGCATTCTTTGATTAGGGATCTCCTCAAATCTCCACCCTTTGGAACATAGAGGCGGTTTTCCTTCGTCTTTAATAAGCCCTCATCCAACCAGAACTGTCGAGTTTTTCCCTTCTTGATGAGGTCGACCAAATAAATTGTTGCAGGGTCCTTCTCCAGAAGTGCCCGTATTTGGTCCCTTGTGGTTGTAGTAACATTGCTCCCTGAAGAGAGCCGCCATTGAGCGAGATAGAAGCTAAGTCGACCCGCCGATCGAGTGCATCTGCTACATGATTGCTAGATCGAGCCCGATACTCCAATACAAAGTTGAACTCTGAAAGAAGTTCTTGCCAACGAGCCTACTTGCTTGAAAGTTTCGGTTGAGACATGAAGTGACTCACAGCAGTATTGTCTGTCTTCACAATGAAAGGAGATCCAGCGAGATAATGACGCCATACCCTGAGGCAGTGGACCACTGCCAATAACTCCTTTTCATGCGCCGAGTAACGGCGCTCTGCATTATTCAGCTTTCGACTCTCATATGCCACCGGATGCCCTTCTTGCATAAGGACTCCTCCTAGAGCAAAATCTGAAGCATCGGTCTGCACTTCAAAAGCTTTAGCCATATCTGGTAAGGCCAAAACTGGATCTGTCCACATAGACTCCTTCAATTTTTCGAAGGCGGCTTGGCATGGTGCCGACCACTCCCAAGCTTTCTCCTTCTTGGTTAATTCGGTTAGCGGCAGTGCGATTTCTGAATACCCTTTCACAAATCTTCGATAGTAGTTGGCCAACCAGGCGAGCGTCGTACGTCATGTACATGCCTTGGCGGTTGCCAATCTTTGATAGCCTTAACCTTTTACTATCCATGCGGACTTTTCCTTGCTCAATAATGTGGCCCAAAAGCTGATCGAGTGCGGGCAAATGAACATTTTGATGGTTTCAGCATAAAGTTCATTCTCCGTGGTCGAATAAGAACTTTCCTCACATGTTGAACATGCTCCTCCGTAGTCTCGCTATAAATTACGATGTCGTCCAAGTACACCACCACGAAATCATCTAGAAACCCGTGAAGTACGATTCATCATCGTGCGAGAAGGTTGCGGGGCATTTGTCAATCAAAAGGCATAACTTTGAATTCAAATGCCCCATATCTAGTTACCACTGTAGTCTTCGCTTCATCTCCTTCTTTGATCCGGACTTGCCAGTATCCGGACCTTAGATCAATTTTTGTGTAGAACTTCGCCCTGCTCAAACGGTCGAAGCAATCTGCCACTAGCGGAATTGGATAACTGTTTTTCACCGTAATTTTGTTCAAGGCACGATAGTCACAGCACATCCGAAGAGAACCGTCAGACTTTTTCTAAAATAGCACTGGAGCTCCATATGGCGATTTCGCAGGCACGATAATCCCACTATCCAGCATTTCAGCCAATTGTTTCCTAAGCTCTTCTAGCTCAGGTTGAGCCATGCGATAGGGCGCTCTGGCAGGAGGCTTGGCACCCGGAATAAGTTCGATTTCATGATCAATAGCCCTCCTTGGCGGTAATCTCCTTGGCAATTCTTCCGGCATAACATCCTCGAATTCACAAAAAGTCTTCTAACGGGTTTTGGGATAGGGCGATTCTTTGCCTCAATCTCTTCCGGATGAAGAGTACGTGAAACGAAGGTTCATTTCGCTTGAAGCCCTTCTTCGAATCGCATGGTGAGATGCTCTTCTCACCCATTTTCCCAACTAGCGTGGGGATGACACGGGCTTGCTCCCCATCATCATCAAAGAATCGAGAAAAGCGGTAACACCGCTTACATTCGTAGATCCGAAGGAACTCCAACCTAAAATCGGCTTGAAGTCATCCATCTGAGCTGCGAGACAAATTAGTCCTCCTTCAAAAGGACCAACTTTAATAAGCACGGTTTGGCTACTCCGGAATCGGTTGAGCAACCGAGTTGATTGCCTTGACCTTTCCACTACCTTTCTCCGGCCTGAAGCCCGGGTGCTCTACTTGGGACTTGCAAGGTAGTTATGAGTAGCCCCAGATTCTACCATGGCCTTGATTGGTTTCTCATTGATCTTCACATCAATGTACATCAAACCTTTAGCTTTCTGAACACGAGGTTTCGCGCTTCTTTTTTCACTATTTTCGAGATACATCGCCTTTTCAATCACTCGGTGCGATATTGTCTTTGCATCGTATGAAAATGCCCCAACGACATCCTCATCATCTTGAGAATCGACTTACGCAATGATTGCTAGCTTTGTGGAACGTGTTGCTTGAACACGATGCTCCACTTGTCGATTGGCTCAATGCATTCACAAATTGTTTCTGCGGGCAATCCTCACCCTGTGAAATCCACCGTATAAGAAACATCCATCCTTTCTAGGGGCCGTACTAGATTTGCTCTCTGGAGCCTTTCCTTTGTTCCAGTTGTTGCCCTGATGGTTACCCTGATAGCTACCTTGATGGTTACCTTGATAGCCACCCTGATGGCCTCCTTTATGGTGAGAATAGCGTTCTCCCCCATTTGAGTTTGATGTGGGCTTGAAGGATCTATTTCCTCTCCCTCGGGATTGGCTATTAACTTGCAGCCGCTCCTTTCTGGGTTCTGATTGATAGTCCATCAAGCACTCGGCAGCTCCCATAGCCGTGCTCACATCGCCCACCTTACATCTTTGGAGTTCGGTTCTAGCCCATGGTTTCACCCTTCCATAAAAGTGAAGAGCTTGTCCTTTTCAGACATGTCTCGGATGTCCAGCATATGCCTTGAAAAGGTTTTCACATAGTCCCGAATGGAACCAGTATGTTTCGGTTCTCGTGGTGCCCGTCGGGCTGATATTCCACATTCTCTGGAAAAAGCGTATTACGATCGCTTCCTTAAGTTCCCATGTGTCTATCTCGGGCCTGTTGGCTGAATATCGGCATATTTTGTCCGCCACCATAGTTTTGCATCTCCACCCGGATACATGGTAGTCGTCGTCACCCTTCTTGCTCCGTCTTCAATATTGGCGGCAAGAAAGTATTGTTCCATGTCAAACAAAGAAGTTCTCAACTTCCTTCGGCGTCAGCGCCCCACCATAGGTGCAGCGGTTACGGAATTACGAGCCTAGGTGCATACTCTTGTGCGGGGGCTTGCCCATTGCCAACTTCTGTGTTGAAGTATTCGCAATCTGAAGTCTCATGGCTTCCATTTCTTCCCAGAGATCGGGAGCGTTACAACAACATCGATCATCGCATTGCGCATCATCCGACTCTCATCCAATGGATGTTCGGTTCGCGGATATGCGCCTCTGCTTGTCTCGACCTTTTCCTCGAGGGTCTCGGCAAAGCATCACATAACCTAGTACTTTGCCCATCGAGCGCATCCAAGCGCTGCTTAGTACTCTTTTGTGATCCACCACCTCGGTGGTGTGTGATGCGATCGGTTCCATTGCTTTCTACTCGTGTGTCTTGAGCGCGGCTCGATACCAACTTTCGCGGTGCGCCTTTCTTTCTAGCACAAAGGGGCACCGTCGCGGCGATAATCGACTCCTCTCGACTACCTTCCGCCTTTTCTCGATCGATCCAACAATTTAAAGAAAGCTTAGCAACGAAGATTTGAATGCGTTGAAAATAAGCTTGATCATTGATTGAAGAAAGCGATAAATTACAATTGATGGTGCGGGGGGTCAACACCGATAAGCTTGACAAGACTTGAATACCAACTACCCCTATAATAGCTTAAGTAACAAAACCTAAGTTACATGAGTAGACATCAAAAAGCCGAGAATCATAACGGAAAATAACCTATTACAAACTAACGGAAATAACAACGAAAGTAATATTTACAATGTGCGGCGAAGTTGGGCAAATCATGCGGTGCAAAGGCTATCGAGGAGGCTAAAAGTATAGCTGCGGGTCCCGACATTCTCCCCATTTGATTTGGCGGCGTCCTCGGTGCCATCTTTGCTAGATATTCTTCAAGTAGAGGTTTGAAGGCTCCAAGGTCTTTAACTCTTTCCCAAGTATTCTCCTCGCTACTGCATCCGCTCCATTTAATTAAGTACTCTTGATGATCTTTCTTGGAAGCTCGAGTAACTCGGTGATCAATAATAGCTTCAGCAATCCTTTTACCTGTTTTCTTCACTTCAAATGTAGGTCGCTTTGGCTTATTTCTGGATGCATCCTCCTTATCTGCAAAATATGGTTTGAGTGCACTAACATGAAGGACATTGTGGGTTTTGCACCATGAAGGAAGTTCAATTCTGTAAGCGACTCTTCCAATCCGCTTCATGATGGGTAATGGCCCGATATATTTCGGCATTAATCGAGAATCCGTCCCTCTTATTACCTTATACTGGCGTTTGTCAGGGAGTTTCACCATCACCAGATCTCCCACATTGAATTCCAGGAAACGGCGTTTACGATCGGCGACACCTTTTGTACTGGTTTACATGCGCTTCTCAAGATAACTCCGAGCAATTTCGATATTTCGTTTCCACTCTTGAGAGAAGCCCTTTGCTTGAGGAGACTTGGTACTTTGATCAATATCCATTGTATGAGGGAAGTAACGTTCTTTGGCGAATAATCTCAAAAGGGCTCTTATTGGTGGAAGAGCTCTTTTGGGCATTGAAGCAATCGAGCCGCATCCAAAAGTTTCACCCGCTTTTTCTGCAAGTAGAGATAAAGTGCCGAAGATATTCTTCCAGCATAGAATTGAACCGCTCCGTCTGTCCGTCAGATTGTGGGTGAAAACAAGAACTCATACTCAAAGTTGAACCAAGGAGTTTGAACAACTCAGTCCAAAATGTGCCGGTGAATCGAGGGTCTCGATCACTAACTATATCTTTAGGCAACCCCAAAGATTTGACAATGTGCTTGAAGAAGAGGCGGCGGTCTCTTGACGGATACATACTTAGGTGCTGCAATAAATGTTACATATTTTGATAAACGGTCCACCACGGCGATGATAGTGCCAAGATCTCCAACCTTTGGCAAGCTAACAATGTAGTCCATCGATACACTCTCGAATGGTCTAGTTGGGACGGGAAGGGGCTCCATGGCCCGCCTTCTTCTCGATGATCCGGCTTATCCGTTGACAAACCAAACAAGTTTTCACATAAGTCGCAATGTCATCCCTCATTTGCGGCCAATAATATGCCCTCTGCAACAGAGCAGAAGTGCGTTCCTCTCCCTGATGTCCGGCCCAAAGCGTGTCGTGGCATTCTTTGATTAGGGATCTCCTCAAATCTCCACCCTTTGGAACATAGAGGCGGTTTTCCTTCGTCTTTAATAAGCCCTCATCCAACCAGAACTGTCGAGTTTTTCCCTTCTTGATGAGGTCGACCAAATAAATTGTTGCGGGGTCCTTCTCCGTAAGTGCCGTATTTGGTCCCTTGTGGTTGTAGTAACATTGCTCCTGAAAGAGCCGCCATTGAGCAGATAGAAGCTAAGTCACCCCGCCGGTGAGTGTGCATCTGCTACATGATTGCTAGATCCGACCGATACTCCAATACAAAGTTGAACTCGAAAAGAAGTTCTTGCCAACGAGCTTTGCTTGCTTGAAAGTTTCGGTTGAGACATGAAGTGACTCACGCGATGATGTCTGTCTTCACAATGAAAGGAGATCCAAGCGGATAATGACGCCCATACCACGAGGCGGTGGACCACCGCCAACAACTCCTTTTCATGCGCCGAGTAACGGCGCTCGCATATTCAACTTTCGACTCTCATATGCCACGGATGCCCTTCTTGCATAAGGACTCCTCCTAGAGCAAAATCAAAGCATCGGTGCACGCACTTCAAAAGCTTTAGCCATATCGGTAAGGCCAAACCGGATCTGTCCACATAGACTCCTTCAATTTTTCGAAAGCGACTTGGCATGGTGCCGACCACTCCCAAGCTTTCTCCTTCTTGGTTAATTCGGTTAGCGGCGGTCGATTTTACGAATACCCTTTCACAAATCTTCGATAGTAGTTGGCCAACCCAAGGAACGAACGTCGTCATGTACATGCCTTGGCGGTTGCCAATCTTTGATAACCTTAACCTTTTTACTATCCATGCGGACTTTTCCTTGCTCAATAATGTGGCCCAAAAAGTCGATCGAGTGCGGGCAAATGAACATTTTGATGGTTTCGCATAAAGTTCATTCTCCCGTAGTCGAATAAGAACTTTCCTCACATGTTGAACATGCTCCTCCAGAGTCTCGCTATAAATTACGATGTCGTCCAAGTACACCACCACGAAATCATCTAGAAACCCGTGAAGTACCTGATTCATCATCGTGCAGAAGGTTGCGGGGGCATTTGTCAATCCAAAAGGCATAACTTTGAATTCAAATGCCCCATATCTAGTTACCACTGTAGTCTTCGCTTCATCTCCTTCTTTGATCCGGACTTGCCAGTATCCAGACCTTAGATCAATTTTTGTGTAGAACTTCGCCCTGCTCAAACGGTCGAAGCAATCTGCCACTAGCGGAATTGGATAACTGTTTTTCACCGTAATTTTGTTCAAGGCACGATAGTCACAGCACATCCGAAGAGAACCGTCAGACTTTTTCTGAAATAGCACTGGAGCTCCATATGGCGATTTCATGTACACGATAATCCCACTATCCAAAGATTTCGACCCAATTGTTTCCTAAGCTCTTCTAGCTCGGTTGAGCCATGCGATAGGGCGCTCTGGCGGGGAGGCTTGGCACCCTTAATAAGTTCGATTTCATGATCAATAGCCCTCCTTGGCGGTAATCTCCTTGGCAATTCTTACGGCATAACATCCTCGAATTCTGTAAAAGTCTTCTAACGTGTTTTGGGATAGGGCCGATTCTTTGCCTCAATCTCTTCCGGATGAAGAGTACACGTAAACGAAGGTTCATTTCGCTTGAAGCCCTTATCGAATCGCATGGTGAGATGCTCTTCTCACCCATTTTCCCAACTAGCGTGGGGATGACACGAGGCTTGCTCCCCATCATCATCAAAGAATCGAAAAAGCGGTAACACTTCTTGTCTTCAGTATCCCGAAGGAACTCCAACCCTAAAATCGACTTGAAGTCATCCATCTCGAATGCAGAGACAAATTAGTCCTCCTTCAAAAGGACCAACTTTAATAAGCACGGTTTGGCTACTCCAAAGAATCGGTTGAGCAACCGGGTTGATTGCCTTGACCTTTCCACTACCTTTCTCGGCCAAGCCCGATGCGCTCTACTTCGGGACTTGCAAGGTAGTTATGAGTAGCCCCGGTATCTACCATGGCCTTGATTGGTTTCTCATTGATCTTCACATCAATGTACATCAAGCCTTTAGCTTTACAAACACGAGGTTTCGGCGCTTCTTTTTCCACTATTTTCTGAGATACATCGCCCTTTTCAATCACTCGGTGCGATATTGTGCTGCATCGGTATGAAAATGCCCCAACGACATCCTCATCATCTTCAGAATCGCTTTAACGATGATGCTAGCTTTGTGGAACGTGTTGCTTCGAACCTGATGCTCCACTTGTCAGTTGGCTCAATGCATTCACAAATTGTTTCTGCGGGCAATCCCTCACCCTGTGAGGCCCACCGCATAAGAAACATCAATCCTTTCTAGGGACCGTACTAGATTTGCTCTTTGGAGCCTTTCCTTTGTTCCAGTTGTTGCCCTGATGGTTACCCTGATAGCTACCTTGATGGTTACCTTGATAGCCACCCTGATGGCCTCCTTTATGGTGAGAATAGCGTTCTCCCCCATTTGAGTTTGATGTGGGCTTGAAGGATCTATTTCCTCTCCCTCGGGATTGGCTATTAACTTGCAGCCGCTCCTTTCTGGGTTCTGATTGATAGTCCATCAAGCACTCAGCAGCTCCCATAGCCGTGCTCACATCAGCCACCTTCTGTCTTTGGAGTTCAGTTCTCGCCCATGGTTTCAGCCCTTCCATAAAAGTGAAGAGCTTGTCCTTTTCAGACATGTCTCGGATGTCCAGCATATGCCCTGAAAAGGTTTTCACATAGTCCCGAATGGAACCAGTATGTTTCAGTTCTCGTGGTGCCCGTCGGGCTGATATTCCACATTCTCTGAAAAAAGCGTATTCGATCGCTTCCTTAAGAAGTTCCCATGTGTCTATCTAGGCCCCTGTTGGCTTCGAATATCGACATATTTTGTCCGCCACCATAGTTTTGCATCTCCACCCGGATACATGGTAGGCTGTCGTCACCCTTCTTGCTCGAGTCTTCAATATTGGCGAAGAAGAAAGTATTGTTCCATGTCAAACAAGAAGTTCTCAACTTCCTTGGCGTCGCTACGCCCCACCATAGAGTCTGCGGTTGCGGAATTACGAGCCTGGGTGCATACTCTTGTGCGGGGCTTGCCCATTGCCAACTACACGTTGAAGTATTCGCAATCAAGTCTCATGGCTTCCATTTCTTCCCGCAGATCGGGCGTTATTGCAACAAATCGATCATCGCTGCGCACATCATCCGACTCTCATCCAACCGGATGTTCGGTTCATGGATATGCGCCTCTGCTTGTCTCGACCGTTTCCTCGAGGGTCTCGACAATCGCATAACCTAGTACTTTGCCCATCGGCGCATCCAAGCGCCGCTAGTACTCTTTTTTTTGTGATCCACCACCTCGGTGGTGTGTGATGCGATCGGTTCCATTGCTTTCTACTCGTGTGTCTTGAGCCGCGGCTCGATACCAACTTTCACGGGCGCCTTTCTTTCTAGCACAAAGGGGCACCGTCGTGCGGCGATAATCGACTCTCTCGACTACCTTCCGCCTTTTCGATCGATCGATCAACAATTTAAAGAAAGCTTAGCAACGTAAGATTTGAATGCGTTGAAAATAGCTTGATCATTGATTGAAGAAAGCGATGAAATTACAATTGATGGTGCGGGGGGTCAACACCATGAAGCTTGACGAGACTTGAATACCAACTACCCCTATAATAGCTTAAGTAACAAAAACCTAAGTTACATGAGTAGACATCAAAAGCCAAGAATCATAACGGAAAATAACCTATTACAAACTAACGGAAATAACAACGGAAAGTAATATTTACAATGTGCGGCGGTTAGGCAAATCTGCGGTGCAAAAGGCTGTCGAGGAGGCTAAGTATAGTCTGCGGGTCCCGACACGTTGGCGATTAATGAAAGCGCCAAGTGCACTTAACTTTTGAAATTTCTATATTTTGAAACTACAAGGCGTATCTGGGAGATATTTGCAACTGAGTCCTCTTTTTTTTAGAAATGCAAAGAATATCCTGTTAAATTTTTTGAAACATCCAAGTCCCCAACATTTTCGAAATAGACACATGAGTCCTCCAAATAGATGGAATACAATAGTTTCTATGTATAGTTAGCACATGTGTTGTGCATAAACTCGTAAAGTCTTTTACGAGGGATTGTCCATTAATTTCTCCTTTTAAAAAAAAAAAAATATTACTTGATGAGAAAAGTCAAGTAACATTTATATTCTTGACTTCTAATTATCAATTGGAAGTGGGAATATATTATGATGACGACATTGTATGGAGAGGGGGGAAGGAGGGGTAGGGTTTTGGTGCGATGTCGTTAGCAGTTGTGATGGTGATTGCTAATCCTAATGATGAGTCAATTTGAGCATTAAATTTGTAATTTTCAGGACTTGGTTGTTGTATTTTAATTGCTTCATTAATAAGGATGATAACTTCATTGTTAAAATGATATGGAAGTTTTTTCATAAATTTTTCTGTTAATTGTTTCCATTCGGTATGAGGAACCTTGTTAGTTATGCTATTCATAACCAGCAC
Source organism: Forsythia suspensa (assembly GCA_023638005.1). Lineage (NCBI taxonomy): Eukaryota > Viridiplantae > Streptophyta > Magnoliopsida > Lamiales > Oleaceae > Forsythia > Forsythia suspensa. The sequence goes on along the minus strand of CM042673.1, from coordinate 42,557,487 downwards.
AACATGACCATTGTCAAAGAACCAAAAGGAATAAAGATTGACCCTTTATTATCAAACTACCTTGAGCACAAAGAAACATAATTTGATTGGCTTGTCCAACCAGCAAGAAGATCACTTGAGATTAACCTTGACCAAAGTAAGACTTTAGTCAAAGAACAAAGACTTTTACTCTTACATTCTTCATCCATTAGGAAAAATCCTAGTTTTAGATGGAAAGAAGACATTCCAGAAAGTAGTCAAACCAGACAACTAAAAGAAGTAAGAGACACAGTGAATAAGTTAGCTAAAGTCATTATTGGTTTGACTACTCTCTGGAATAAAAAATAGAATGTTAAATGCATTACACATTTATAATAACGATGTACATAAATTTATTTTACACTATGTTTTACATCATCATGATTAATTGTAAAATCTGCAATGCATACATTAGTTCCCTTACAAACAAATGTAACCTATATGAATACTATGAAGAATACAGATTTCAACTCATGTTTGAACACGTACATCATACGAGTTAGAATACTCATGAGACAAAAAGAGATAAATACAAAGTACTTTATGAAGAAAGTGTTAAAGAATTTATCTTACATTATATTTATAATAATTATTCATCATGAGTAGTGAGCATGAATCGCACATAATTTTTGAAAATTTTATATTTTGAAAATTGTATTTTGTTATAACCGGTGTTAATAAAATTAATCACTAGCTGGTTCAAGTAGAAAAATTGATTATCGAGCTTTAAATCTATTCAATTATGTATTGAAAAATCGCTTGTTAAAAAATAAATATCAAACTCGATTAATCATCCGATTGAACCAAAAATTGGTCGACCCAAACATGGTTTTTGTGGGTCGACTGGTTGAATTTCAAATCAAAACTTTTTAGTTACCTCCAATGTTTTCTTTACCTTTACTACTGCTACCTACTGCTTTTTATTTCAATATTTCAATAAATTTTTTCCTCTATTTATCTAGTTTTGCCCTTATCATTTTTCCTTTGTTCATGCTCTAGCCAAATAAATGTCGAAGAGCACTAAAGGTGGCAAATGGTCGGAATGGTGGATACCTGGCTTAGCACCACCTGTGATAGGAGTTCACATCTGTTGGCCTCATCTCTCTATTCTCTTTAGCTGCCTCACCACTCAAATTTTGACACATATTGTAATTTTGAAATATCAAAATTTTAGTAAGACAAAATTCAATCTTAAGGAAAAACAGAAAAAAGAACTATATCCAATTAAAATATTGATACTTCAAAATTATAGTGATTTGTTAATTTTGATTAGTGAGATAATCAATGAGACATGGAGATGAAACAACAAATCTGAATTCCCGGATCAACTCCCTATTATAATAAATATTTTTATCCTCCTCCGAGCACAAGAAATGATAGTGATAGAGACCTATAAAAGATGGCAAGGTTTTTTTCTCCTGTATCAACTCCGGTGTAATAATCAGTATATGATTAAAACATATGTGCAGAATAGCAATATGGAGTGTATAAGAGTTATTTGTTCTGTTTTTACTTGGGGAGTTGGTCTCTATTTATAGGGATGGCCTGCAGTTATTGATGAAGGGTGTCCCTTCATCTCTCTCATTATTAGGAATTAATGAGGGATGTTTCATCTTCTCAATTGTTGATGTTTCATCTTCCCAATTGTCGAAGGTAACTATCATTTTATGGATTGTGCGTCGGCTTGCCTAATGGCAGTTGGGTCATGTTATCTATTTCTCAGTTATGAGCTTATAATACCAACGAGGTGGGTGAGTTAGTAAAGCGAGGCGTGCCGGACGTACCACTATTGGCAAACAACATATAACAAATTGCCATTATTTCTTTCATCATAAGATGATAAATATGTTTCTCCTCCTCGAGTACGGCGGGCGGACGAGTGGTGGAGACTTGTAAATGGTGGCGGGACTTTTTTCTCCCGTGTCCACTCTGGTGTAATAATCAGTATATGATTAAAACATATGTGTAGAATAACAATATGGAGTGTATAAGAGTTGTGTGTTCTTCTTTTACCTGAGGGGTTGGCCTCTATTTATAGGGATGACCTGCAATTATTGATCACGTGTGTCCCTTCATCTCCCTCATTATTAGGAGTTAATTAGGGATGTTTCATTTTCTCAATTGCTGGTGTTTCATCTTCCCAATTGTCGTAACTATCATTTTATGGGTCATGTTGTCGCGGCTTACCTAATGGCAATTGGGTCATTATTGTCTTTCTATTAGAGACGAACTTATGATACCAACGAGGCGGGCGAGCGTTTCGGTAAGGCAAGCATGCCAAGACGTGCCACTATTGACGGACAACATATAGCAGCTGTCATTATTTCTATCATCATAAGCCCCTCTACTTTTCATAGATTGTCGTCAATGAGAAGTAGAAATAATCTATCACACATGCTTCTCTCTAAATTTACCTTGTTTTTCAAACAGAAGCTCATCGCCTTGTTTTTCAGACATAGGCTCATCATCTTGATTTTTAAACAGAGGCTCATCGCCTTGTTTTTCGGACAGAGGCTCATCGTCTTGTTTTTCAGCATGAGTCATCACCTAACCTTTTTTTTAGTAGGACTCGTTGCCTAGCCTTGTTTTTTCAAGGGACTTTTTGCCTAGCCTTGTTTTTCAGCATAACTCTTCGCCTAGCCTTGTTTTTATGCATGACTCTTCGCCTAGGCTTTTTTCGCAACAACAACAATGGCATTATTTCTATCCTCATAAGTCCCTCTACTTTTCATAGACTATCGTCAATGGGAAGTAGGAATAATCTATCGCATATGCTCTTCTCTAATTTTTTTTATTTTTTATTTTTTTGCTGAGGCTCGGCTTGACTTGGCTCGCCTTGCCAATTTTTTTTTGCCTTGACTCGTCTTGTTTGACTGTTGCAATAGTTGAGAATGTTTTTGTCGAAGGTCAGGTCCAGTAGGTACACTAGGACTTTCCAGCTAGCCAAATCCTTCATGGGTACACTCATCATTTATTTGCCTTAGATGGTTTATTTTCTTCTTGCTTTATTATCTTGAGGTTTGGGCTCGTCCCAAGTTTTCTTTTTGTTGGACTTAGGTTCTTTTCGATCTTTCATGCATTTGGAAATAAAATATGCTTCCTCTGCGTCCACATACTTATCCACTCTTCTTAGTAACTCATGCATCGTATCCAGTAGGTTTTTGGAGAGTGACATCTTGAAAGGGCGACTTCGAGTTCCACTTATCATGGCAGTGACTACAGCAGACATCTGCAGATCTTTGATTCCTAGTGTGGCCCTATTGAACCAGACAATGAAATCTTTCAGCAACTCATCTTTGTCTTGGGTCAATTACATCAGGCCGATGGTAATTTTCTTAGCATGTTTGCTGCTGGCAAAGTATGCAGCAAAACTCTTGAAAAAATCGTCAAATATATGGATCGATTTTGGAGGAATGTTGGCTATCCAGTCCCTGGCCTCACACCTAAGTGTTAGCAGGAAAGCCTTGCACATAATCGCAATAGGGGTGGCTTGCAACCTCATCCAGTCGACAAAAGTCTAGAGGTGATCGACATGATCAAAAGATCCGCTCATACTTCTCTATCTTTGGTACATGTTTGAAGTCTTGTGGCAAGGGGACCGCTATCACTTCTAAGAAAAAATGATATTCTGCCAACACCATATATTTTTGTCTACTACCTTTCTTAGACATGGTCTCAGCTATTTTGCGACTCATCATGTCTTCTAATCACGCTCCGGTGTTTAATCATCGTATCTCAACCAACGTAGGCGTGGGCATCCATGACGGTTGTTCCCAATGTAGATTTGGGCCAGATGTCAATGAATGGAAGTAGGGTGTGGAAGGTGGAGCCAAAGAAACTGGAGCCAGTGGTGGAGCTTCCGTTGGCAGTATTTTCATTGTTGAAAAGTTAGGAGCCTGGGAAGGATCTCCTGGCGGTGAGGGCCTTACTGGTGGAGGGCTAGGACTCTGGGGCGGAGCCCCTTGTGGTAATGATCATACCAGTAGAAGGCTAGGACCTGTGAGAAAGCAGCGAAGATTCCCGATCTTGGCAGTCGTTAAGGCCGCCACCTTAGCCTGCAGTGCCACAAGTTGAGCGACAGAGACAAATTCTTATTGTGGGTAATTAGTGGAGGCGTTAGACTCGATGTCTACATTCCCAACAGAGTGGTGGTGGAGGGGTTACATTTTTAGCTCTTCTAGTTTGAGCCATGACTTTTTGTTTGGAGTTTCCACAAACTGCACCAATTGATGATAAATATTTTTCTCCTCCTCCGAACACGGAAGCGACAGTGGTAAAGACCTGCAAATGGTGGCGGGGCTTTTTTCTGCGTATCAACTCTGGTGAAATAATCAGTATATGATTAAAACATATGTGCAAAATAGCAATATGGAGTGTATAAGAGTTGTGTGTTCTTCTTTTACCTAAGGGGTTGGCCTCTATTTATAGGGATGGCCTGTAGTTATTGATGAAGTGTGTCCCTTCATCTTCCTTATTATTTGGAGTTAACGAGAGATGTTACATATTCTCAATTCTTCGGTGTTTCATTTTCTCAATTGTCGATGGTAACTGTCATTTTATGGGTCGTCTGCTTAACTTGCCTAATGGTAGTTGGGTCATTATTGTCTATTTGTCAGAGACGAACTTATGATACCAACGAGGCGGGTGAGTAAGTAAGGCGGGCGTACCAGAGTGTGCCACTATTGACGGACAACATATAACAGCTGTCATTATTTCTATCATCAAATGTCGTGCCCAAGCTGGTCCTATTTTAAATGCTTGCCCCCCAATGCCACCTATTTTATTTTTTATTTTTGAAAACAATTTTTTTTTAAAAAAAGCCCTATTTTAATTTTTAAGTCACCATCGATCGATCGGGGCTTTACATGGGGGGCTCAATGTACCGACCTAATTGCCAATATTAGAGAACAATGGTTTTAGCTATTTTTACTTTTTAAGTGTCGATTTTATTAAAAATTAATTTTTTTTGTAAATTTTGATAAAAGTTAATGAAAGTTGTTGGTCTTGATAAAAGTTAATTTGAATTTTTTTTTTTTTTTGTAAATTTTGATAAAAGTTGATGTAAATTTTGATAAAAGTTGATGTAAATTTATAAAACGTAAAATTAAAATTAATTGTTGACGCTTGACTTCAACTTTTTAATAAAATTTTAAATAAAATCAAACAAATCCTAAGTTATGCCAAATATGCTCAAGCTTGCAGAGAAAATGCATTAAGAGACGTGTATTTTGTTAAGGTTAATCAAAATTTTCCAAAATATCACTATAAACAATTCAATCATTATACATAAAAATCAATCTTTTAAGAATCAGTTTCAACATTCACTCAAAAAATGTAAAAAATCAAGAATAAAAAATTAAACTAGAAGCTAGTTCCAAAGTTAATTTAACAATTCAAATTTTCTGATTTTCGTGTGTAAATTGATTTTTGACAATTAAAAGAGAGCAGTATCTATCTTTTTTTAAAAAAAAAAATTGGGCCAAAATATTTTGTCTTGGGTAAGCAGAAATGGTCTATGACATTTGTTTTTTGCCATGGACAATGTGTTTTAGTGTATAATTAATACTTATTTGATAAAAATATTAACATGTTCTTAATTTTAATTAGAAAAAAATGTAATTGAATTATTAATTTTTGCAAAATTTACAAATATGTTCGATAGCTTTTGTTAGCACCTGATTTTGGTAGGGCCTCCACATCAGCATAGACCCAATGATGATCCTGTATAGGCCCAATTCAGGCCTCACTAAAACCTTATTGGCCCAATGAGGATCTCCCAAAGTCATAAAAGTCTCATAGCAACTTGTGAAGGCCTTGAAGGCCCATTGGGCATTGTAACATCCCCGGATCGTAGTATTGCGCGGCCCGTGGACGTTCTCAACACTCACGGTGGTCGACCCATAGCGCCTCCTTCGGACTTCTTATCTATTGTGACTAACGGACAACATGGTATTTTGGAATGACCAGAGATAATTAAAGACAGATTGCGTTATATTGGCACACGAATCCTCACAAGGAAACTAAATCACAATCTCCTAAAGATTAGGCAACGTGATAAATTCAAATAAGGACGATAATCTAGGAGATTGCCTTGACAGCTGATCATCTCTATCCCATAAGGAAGGAGGTTCCGATTAGATATCTAATTGAATTATTTCCCAAATCAATTAGAATTCTTGTGATATAAATACAACGTTTCTGGTTATCCTAAGGTACACTCTTTTTGCACTTAAATCTCACCCTAAACTTTGCTCAAATCTCTGCCTGCTTGTCCCTCCCACACCCAATTACTTTCGCCCTCCGTGTATTATTCTTTATACCGACAGTTGACTTGATCGTCGGAGTACCAACGATCGCTGGACCCTTTTTTTCAAGAGATCTTGGTGCCTAATGATTGTCCAAGTGTGCATGTAACATACAAGTTGTCAGATAAGTAACTGGAGATATGTTGACACATGGACTCAGACAGTTCCGACATCAACAGATTAGCGCCATCCGTGGGAAATGAAAAACGTTACACAACCTAAAACTTGTGGTAAAACATGTTTTCTACCGGAAGAGCATGGCAACCGAACATTCTATGGAAGAAGAAGTTGAATCCTACCACAATCGACTTGCGGCGGGAAAGCATTCAAGACCTACGAACGTAACCAATCAAGAAGAGGAGAAGACAACATCAAAAGTAGATGGTTGAACAGAGAACCAGGACCTAAAGTTGGACAATGCTCGAATGAAAGCGATGTTTGAACTGTTGGAGAATCAATCCCTCCAACATGGATCCAAGTGCAACCCGGAGAAGCCCTTCAAGGTCTGACTCAATAGAAAGTCGTCGATCTCAGGATGACTCGCCTGCTTTCAAATGGTCGAACCCTCGGAACATCGCTTCGAAAGCCCTCGCAGGATGATCAAAGGGGAGACCTCTTCCGGCGTGGGAAAACTGGCATGTTCATGCCGCTAGCTTGTTTGACAGTTGGGAGGTGGGATCCTCCATAGCGCCACCCCTACCAAAGACACTAACAACAGCACAAATGAGCACAATGAGGCCTACAGAAAATGAGGAAAGACCCGAAATAGAGTTATATGAGGCCCGATGAGGAGAAGGAGAGGCTAGAATGCTACGAGGATGATAATGATGAGAATCTCCGTTTACCAATTACATGAAGGCCATGGAGATACTGCGAACTTCGGATGCCTCTTATAGACAAATACAACGGAGATTCGACCCCAATCATCATATATATATATATATATATATATATATATATATATATATATATATATATATATATATATATATATATATATATATATATAAGATGAAGCTCAAGGCCAATCCTCGCAATAAAGTGTCGAATTTCCACACCACACTCACATCTAACGCGAAGATGTAGTATAACAAGTCGAAGCCAAGAAGCATTCGGAGCTAGCCTCACTTCAAAAGAGAGTTCACAATGCATTCATTGGCAATTGAACGATGATAGATGACATTGCCCAGCTCAATGACATTCGCAGAAGGAAGGAGAAACAATCAAGAGCTATTTCAAGAGGTTCAGTAACGTTATCAACAAAATCGAGATCTGTATTTCAACAAAAAGCCCAGACGCGCGCCGCGACTGGGTTTTACATGTGTACCCCCTTTACGGAGAGACGTAGAACAAATAATCAAGACTTATAGTAAACGGTAGACTTGGTTCAGCGGAAAATCCGGCCGGAAGAAATGATCAAAAAGCAGGAAGAAGACCGAAAGGAGAGATGAGATTGCTACAAAAGAGAGGGGCGACACTCCCCTAAACCTCGCTTCAACTGCTTTCAAAGAATGTGCCCCCGGACCACGTAACAACCATTACGGGAGGTTTAACCGCAGACGGAGGTAGTCTCGCACCCCATCCTAAAACACCATGGTAGCCATCCCACTGGCAAGACCACCCAAGTTCTCATTGTATACACAGACTAGGGTACATAACACAGAGAATTGCTTAGACGTAAGAGAACTGATCAACCGCAGAAACCACAGGCAGGGAGAGGAGAATCGACCCTCGCGAAGACGTCGAGGGCCACCCATCTAGGTGATAAAGACTTCCTCCTCGACGCCAGGACGATAGACCTCACCGCAATGATGAGAAGAATGATGATAACAGGGATCCACTGAGGATGGAAGGGCCCGCGGGAGCCCCGGTCTGAGAAATAAACATGATCATAGGAGGTCCCTATGTCGGAGGGCACATAATGAACTCGCGGCGAAACTACGCGAAGGCAGCGAGAGAAGGACCCTTGGAGAGTTGGAAGGTCCATGGACACCGACCAAGGGCGACGCAAATCTCATTCACTGAGGAAGACGAGGCCGGTATACACTACCCTCACTGGATGCCCTGTTAGTCCGTGCCGTCGTCGCTAAAAATAGACAGGGACGGATGTTGGTCGATGATGAAAGTGCTGTGAATATCCTGTTCAGCAGTACCTTGGATCGATGGACGTGGATCATAAACTGACGGCCATCTCGAGCCACTATTCAATTTCACGGGGGATAGCCTTGTTCTGCGAGGAAGGATTACCCTTGCAAAGGACTTTCCATAGAGTCCTTGGAAGGCTTGCGCTGAAGGATTTGCAGGCGGTCACGTCCATACATCACTTTACAATGAAGTTCTCGACACCGGGGCGATCGAGAGGGATCGCCAAGATTTGTGGCAATCAGATAGAGGCGAGGGCATGCTACATAAACGTGTTACAGAAAGTGGCAAAACGCGAATATGTCGCCCTGGTGGTAATGACTATATAATTAGAGCCAATGGACGTCGACCATGAAAAGATGGATAAAGAAATGATACTGGACGAAGGCCTAGACCCTCGGATTATAGGCTCGGACTCTCTTGCCTCTCCGACCGAGGAGCTGAAAGCATTTCCGGTGAATCCCTCGCAACCAACCCAGGTGTTAGAGGTGGGGGAGAGACTCGAGGAAAAAATGAAGGATGAATTGAAGCGCCTGGGAGAACACTGTTATCTTCGCATGGAAGCATAGCAATATGGTGGGAATTGATCTATCTCATGGCGTGCCACGCTCTAAAGGTGGATCCAAAAGTGCGCCCCAAAATACAAAAAAGGAGACCTTTGAGCATCGAGAGGTATGGCCCACTGAAGGATGAGGTTGACAAGTTGTTAGCCAACGGGTCTATCAGAGAAGCAGTCTACCACTAATGGGTATCTAACCTAGTACTGGTAAGAAAAAGTACCAAGAAATGAAGGGTATGCATAGACTTTTCGGACTTGAACCAAGCGTGCCCAAAAGATAGCTTCCTATTATCACAAGCATCGACCACCGTCGATGTGAATGCCGGCCACAAGCTACTTAGTTTTATGGATGCCTACTCAAAGCTACAACCGATCCTGATGTTCGTGAGGAGACGAGGATCACACTTCGTTCATTACAAACCGAGGACTGTACTGTTATAGGATGATGCCCTTCGGTCTAAAGAACGTGGGAGCCACATACTAACGATTGGTAAACTGCATGTTTACAGGATATATCGAAAACACTATAGAGGTGTACGTCGATAACATGCTTGTAAAAAGCATGAACGTCGAGGACTACATCGGGCACTTAAGAGGGATGTTCGGAGTCCTCCGCAAATATTGCATGAAGCTTAACCCCCTAAAGTGTGCCTTTAGAGTCTCGTCCAGGAAGTTCCTCAGTTTCATGGTAAACCAACGCGAGATAAAGGCTAATCCCAAGAAGATTAAGGCGCTCATCGAGATGCAATCACCATCTTCCCCAAGGAAGTCTATAGCCCGACGGGAAGGTTAGCGTTCATATCATAGGCAACCGACCGTTGCCAACTTTTCTTCTAGACCATCAAAGGAGTGAAGAGATTTGAATGGACCGAAGAGTGCGAGAAAGCCTTCCAATACTTCAAGGTCCTCCTCGAAAGGCCCCGTTGTCATCCCAAACCAAGAATGGAGAAATATTAATTGTTTACCTCACCGTGTTCGAAAAGGCAGTGAGTTCGGTCTTAATCTGGGAAGAAGGCCCGGTGCAGCTTCCTGTCTATTACGTAAGCAAAGCCCTATAGGACGCAGAGACGAGATACCCAAATATGGAGAAGCTTGCACTGTCTTTGATCATCGCCTCTTGAAAACTCCGGGTCAGTACTTCCAACGATAGCATCGATGTCTTGACAAACCTCCTTCTAAGACAGATACTCCAAAAGCTCTGGACACCTCGAGAAGGTCGATGAAATGGTCAGTCGAACTCAGCTAATTCGATATCTCTTACAAGCCAAGACCCTCCATCAAAGGACAGGCTTTGGCAAATTTTGTAGCTAAATTTGTCCATATCCTCAAGGCTCGCTTGAAGCCTAGTCCCGTGGAGGTACCAACATGAAAATTAGATGTTGATGATCTCTTGGGAGAGGCCGAGCCGGAGCCGGATTTTGCTAGTCATCCCGATGGCCACAGTCTCAACTATGCACTTCACTTGGAGTTCAAAGCCTCAAACAACGCTACAGAATATGAGGCACTCCTAGCAGGCTTGAGGCTGGTGCAAGAGATGAAGATAAGAAAACTCCAGATTCACAGTAATTCGTAGCTGGTCGTTAGTCAAGTCAATGGGACCTTCGCGCCTCGAGAACAATCCATGGTGGCATACTTGATAAAGACCAAGGAACTCTTATCCCACTTTGAGGTATACGAACTCCTACAGATCCTGCGGATGGAAAATGGTTACGCAGACGCCCTCTCAAAATTGGCAAGCAGCAAGGACTCTGACCTGATAAGGGCTATCCTAGTTGAAAAGCTCAATTGGCCATCAATTGATGAGCTTCCAGCACCCAATACCATGACGATATCTGAATCTCTTAAATGGATGAGGAAAATCATCGCGTTCTTAACCAACCGTGCAATCGCCAAACGATGCACAAGAAGCGCGAAAACTCTGCAGAAGGGCAACGAAGTTTGTGCTACATGATGAGATCATGTACAAGAGAGGCTTTAGTCACCTCCTACTGCGCTGTATAACACAGGAGAAAGCAATGTATGTAATGAAGGAAACACACGAGAGAATATGTGGAAATCACTCAAGAGGAATGGCACTCGCACAGAAAGCCTTGAAGCAGGGGTATTATTGGCCAACCATGAAGAAAGATTCTCATAACTACGCCGAAGAAGTGCGACACATGCCGTAAATTCGCTACTATACCAAAGCTCCCAGATCAGAACCTTACCCTGGTCACCAGTTATTGGCCCTTTGCCAAGTGAGAGATCGACTTTATAGGTCCTCTCCCAACCGGAATGGGTGAGGTCAAATTCACGGTTGTAGCGGTGGACTTTTTCACCAAGTGGTGCGAATATGAACCTCTGGCTAAGATCACGGAAAAAAATATGTGGAAGTTCGTGTGGAAGAATATTATCTATCGCTTTGGGATCCTCCATTCCCTTGTTTACAACAATGGAACACAGTTCGCTGGGAAGAAGTTCAACTTGAACTGCGAGGACCTGGGTATTCGGAGAGATTTCTCTCCCCTACTATCCACTGTCTAATGGCCGTGTGGAAGCTGTGAACAAGATCATCAAGCATACCCTTAAAAGGAGGCCGAATCCGCCAAATGAGGATGGGTCAAGAATTACTCAAGACTCTATGGTCTTATCGAACCACTTCTCGGACGACAACCGGCGAAACCCCTTTTTCCATGGCGTACGATGCGGAGGCAATGATCCCCGTCGAAATAGGGATACCCTCTCCCAGACACTTACACTTCGAAGAAGTCACCAATGATGGTTTACGCAGGGCGAACCTGGACTTGCAGGATGAAAGACATGCAGACTCGCAGCTTCGTCTCGCGGTCTACCATATAAAAATGGCTAGATACTACAACTCCAAGGTTAAGGGCAGAAATTTTCACATCAATGACTTCGTCCTGAAGAAAGTGATCCAGGCTAATAGAGAGGTGGGAACAGGAACCCTCGGGCCCACCTGGGAAGGACCTTACAAGATAATTGAAGAAATCCGGCCTGAACCTATAGATTAGAAGACTCAGAAGGAACAGAGACGAAGCATCCCTGGAATAACGCCCATCTGCGACCATATTATCAGTAGTTTTTATTTTACACTTCTCAGTCTCCTAGCATTGTTTCCGGCGTCTCCAGACACTGCGTTCTTTTAATAAAGTTCATTATTTTCTGAACCAAAAGAGTTCCCTATCCTAATATACCAAGAAGAAAAATTCGGCAGCGAGGGAGTGTGGTTCGCGGCCAACTCTATCAACTAGCTATATAAACATTCAACGCGTATCTAAACGAGTAAAGAAAATTCAGCAGCGATGGAGCGTGGTTCGCGGCCAACTCTATCAACTCGCTGGATAAACATTCAACGTGTATCTAAACAAGTAAAGAAAATTCAAAGAATGATGGAGTGTGGTTCGCGCCCAACTCACAACTCACCGGATAAACATTTAATGCGTATCTAAATGAGTAAAGAAAATTCGGCAGCGAGAGAGTGTGGTTCACGGCCAACTCACAACTCACCGGATAAACATTCAACGCCGATCTAAAAGAGTAAAAGAAATTCGGCAAATAAGGAGTGTGGTTCACCAACCAACTCATCAACTCATTGGATAAACATTCAATGCGTATCTAAACAAGTGAAGGAAATTCGGCAATGATGGAGTGTGGTTCACGGCCAACTCTATCAATTCACCGGATAAACGCTCAACACATATTCAAACGAATAAAGATAATACATTTTCATTAGCCTACTTGGCTGAATAAAACAATTTATACGAAAATATACGTTGCTAGAGGCTTTACATTTTCAAATCAAAAGACAATGCTGGTAAGAACATGCAAGACTCTAAAGTCCCAATCGGACCCTTGGGATCTGCATAACCTGGGACCCCGAGTTTAACCAACAGATCCCGAGCCTTTGACAACTCAATCAACGCCTCGGTCAATTCTTTATCTTTGGCATGGATCATATTTTGACAAGATCTCAGCTGTAATTTGACCTTCTTCTGAACCTGAACACATGCCGTCTGGATCGTCTTAGCTTTGGTAATGTCATATATGTCACATGCCCTCGCATCTTCAGAGAATGCGAATTGTTCCCAAAGATCTTTGTTTTCAAACATAGCGTCGACATCCTTATCTCTCCCAACAGTGGAACGCAATTCGTCAACCTTCATAGCTAGTACTTTGTACTACTCGCAGTTAATCACGTGACCCCGAGAGTTATACATTTCGGCCAGTTTCAACTACTCTGCCAATTCTGCGTTATTTGCGGCTTTTTCAAAAGCAGAAGTCCAATACTTATGAACTAAGGCCGCTGCTATGGCAGTCGGGGCTGGCAATTTGCCTAAAACTGTTGGGTCCAGCTCGTCACAACGAGACCCAATAATGATATATTCATATTTTCCAGTAGGAGGAGGAACAGAGGTTCGAAACGCCACCTCCATACTATTGCGTCTACCAGTTTCAACAACTCCGCCAATTCTGCGTTATCTGCAGCTTTCCCAAAAGCAGAAGTCCAATACTTATGAACCGAGGCACGCTATGGCAACCGTAGTTGGCGGTTTTCCTAAAACCGTTGGGTCCACTTTCGCCACTACGAGACCCAATATTGATGTATTCATATTTGTTGGCGGGAGGAGGAGGAACAGGGTTCGAACGCCTCCTCCATGCTATTGGCGCCTACCTTCCTCTAGCCTGATTGTCTAGAGTTTTTCGACGAAGGCACATGTCCCACAGGAAACGAGGTAGAAAGCACTCCCAATGTCACTTCCGGCGCTGTAAAGATAAAAGACGAACTGCCTACCATTGTCTCCCGGGTGTCAGCACAACAAGAACCTCTGGAACAGATATACGCAGGAAGGTCTTGGAGGCGAAGGAGGAATATCATCCATTACCCCTCCACGCCTTATCTTAAGCTTTGGGACGCTGGAAAAATAAAAACCCGACATGACTGACGACAACTGAGATCTAAATATTGCAGTAGGAGAGCAAAGTCAGGATAAATAAAATGAAGTCTTACAAGCGTATATATAAGCACGAGAGAGTACGAGCAGTAAGATAAACCAGCACGTGGGAAAGGGATGAATGCACCTAAATAAACCCTAGGGAGATGTAAAGGGTACGTGAGGATACGTGCCTCGTGAAATACGCGGTCATCACTGCATGATGATACCGCCAACACGTATCCCACATGGAAACGCAAAGTATGAGAGCCTTACAAGGTTCGCGAGGGCGTCTTGACCCACAAGCCTCGCAATCACAATTGCTTGGAAGCGAAGACGGGGCCGAACGCCAGAACTTCAAAATAACGTGTCTGCAGCGACTATCTTTTGCCAGCCACCGAAGTTGCCTGGTCCAGATATCACAAGCCATCCATTTAAACAAGGCAATAAACGTAGAAATTCGGGCACAATCTTGTTTTATTCATCATAATTTGAAGTACAAGGCAAAAACAAACAAGTATGATTATTATCCTACTACCCCGCCGCTTCTTTGAGTCGGTACATATTGGGATCTTGGATCTCACCGAGTCTGCATTCATTGGTCTTTGTCACCCCAAGCCTCGTCAAGGGATGGAAATCGATTTTACCATGGTCGGAGTCTTCTAAAATCAATGCGAGTTGATTTGGTGACTAATTAGGCCATCTTGTTCAAAAATATCGCTGATGACTTACGGCGGATGGCTTCCACCCCATCATCCAAATCGAGGGGACGCACCGTTCGGGGGTGTGGTCGGGCTAAGGCTACTAGGCCCAACCCTCCCGACGTTTGGTCCTCTGAACATTGATGAGCTGGGCATTTGGTCCTCTGAATGTTGATTCTCCAATTGTTAGGCCTTCCGGATGCCGCTTTTTATTCTTACTTTTATCGCGCGTTTGATATGAAAGGTATGGTCACACGAATCAAGAAAAATTATAACCCTGGCGACTAACTCACGTGATTTACCAGAGTTACACATGAGTAAGGAACACGATCAAAGGCCTTTGGTGTTTTTATAGAAGTTGTATGGGAACTTGACACGTGGCAATAAATGAGACAATTAATGTACAACTGTCCAAGGGACATTTGGAACGCCACACGACTGTATTAACTTCCCACTTACCGGGACATTAAAGACGCTAACTCTTCAGATTTTACAAAGGAGTCAGCACCATTAATGTCTAAGGGAATGATTTCTCAATTTCAGGAGCCACTTCCCATGCCTGGTAGGCACAATCTTGCATAAAATTATCACTCTGATTTTCACACAAAGGTGATATGCTAAGAAAATAAATGTGATAGTTAATGCTAGAACATACGCAAAAGAGAGAAACAAAGTTTTAAGTTTAGATGCCCCGTCGCCTCTCTATGGGTCAACACACTGTGGGCTTTTCTCTACAACAGGTGGGGAGATTTGATTATCGGCTTCGCTTGGAACAGTGTCGAGTGCCAGAGCTCGGTAGGAGCCTACCGAAGGAAAGAGATATCCCACTCTGGATGGGTTTTCCGATCCGCTCTACCACCGCTCACCTCCTATGGTCATCAAGCGATGGGTGAGGTCCTAATACTCAGGCGTATCTATGAATGCATCCTGATACGCCTCCACCATCCACGCGCTCGGCCCTGACCCTCTCCACCTCCTGCCTAGCCGCAAAAAACAACTCCTTTTCCACTACGATAATCTCTAGGCTGCTGTTCGCGGTGGCTAACGCGGTCTCAACTGCGATGGTCCAATCTTCGGCCAACTTCGGGCCTCCTCGGACGATTTTGAGACGCCCTTCAGTAGCCTTTTTCCCGATCTTAGGCTTATTTCAAACTCTCTTTGGTGGCCTTCACTTGATTTCATACTTGCCCCTCATATCAACCTCCTTCGTCACAACCAAGTCCAACTTGAACCGGAGAGCCTTCTTCTCGGACTCCAAATGCCTTCTTGAGACTTATGGCCTTCGTGTTTTCTGGACGACTTCTGGACTTGGCCTTTCTCTCATTCACGCCCGACCATCAAAACTTTCTAGGGTCTTTGAATAACTCTTTGGTCATAACTAACTCCTCAGATCAAGTTCTTCTATGCCAATTGCAGCCGCTCGCAGATTGTGGCTTCCTAGGTCGCTTTTTCCAGCTTTGGGTCCATATTTGTACACGCTCACGCCATCATCACAGGGGGGCGGAGAGCGCTCCCATTACAAAAGTTTCTAATTTCTCCTGGCTACTGAAAAATGCGGACACGACTTCTCTGACCAGTTGGGGAGCCATAATTTCTTGCGCCCTAAGCTTCTTCGTCAGGATATAGCGAAGACCTGTGCCTTTCCTCAGCCCACCTCGTCTTGCGGGCATCTCTCATAAACCCTCCCGTGGCCGTGGGATCCTTCATCTTTCAGGCGGCCACCTCACCCGTGTCTTCAGCAATTCTCTTTCCTTTATCCTTGGGGGGAGCGGGGTCAAGTGGAGGATGGGAAGAAGAAGATGGGGGCAGATGAGAAATAATCTGGCTGGGAACTGGAACATCAGAGGCCGGAGGATGGACTGTCCTTAACGGCGTAGCATCCTGGACCTCTTTCGATGGACAAGACGCCTCCCGCAGAGGAGCCTGTGCCGAGGAACCCTCTCCACTGGCGGGACGGGTGAGGTGGAGCGCAGGAATATCCTTAAACCTGAAAGCTGTTGACATAAACACCAAGATACAACTCATTAATGCATTTCCATAACGAAACCAATATATTGTAACTTCTGAAGACTCACCCATCGATCCAGTAGCGGATCAATAAATTGTCATCTTTCAACAAGTTCTTTGAGACTCATGTAGTCATTGCGTCAAGCGCTACACTCTATTCTACTTCGACCTCAACTCTCCTTGGTCCCTCTTCGGGATAGGTGGCTACCCACAGTCTACAAAAGTAAGCAAGACATTAAGTCGAACTATGATCAAAATTCACACAAAGATGGTAATATATACCAAGTTCTCCAAATTGGCGGGGAATAGACACGTGGGGAAGGGGGTCTTGCGGCATAAACTCCCAGTTTCTTCTTACAAAGATGAACCTCTCCTTCCGGGCCAGCACTTTGTTGGGACCGCTGTTGGTCGTCCCCCATTTTTGACTTGGCCGAGGAGATATTATACCAACCCACGACTAGCGAGTGGCAGGTATACTGATTTAAACTCTCTCGGGGTCAAGCTCCCTCCCTTTCGACAATACTCCACAATAGGTAGGAGGCTACCATTTGCCCCACCATTTGGTGTTATCCGGCAAGGGCCGATTCCAATCTTCGAACTTCATGGAAGAAATGGTGCATGGGTAGCGAAGGCCTTGTTGCATCATCGCAGTTCAGAAATCGCGACGAATCCTTCAAAGTGGATCGTTAGCGCGTTCCTCGGGACCGGAGCCCTAAGTGTCACGAACGCAAGAATATCATAGGATAACTGTATGTCTTCCAACTCCGCTTCAGTGATCCTAGAACGAGCCATGGACGCTTCGGTGGCCGACCGCTTGAGCTCCTCGTTAAGCACCTTGGATGTCGGGGCATCTCTCTTATCTAGCGATCCTCTCATTTCAGGGACCCCATCGTCAAGCCGCCCTTTTCTGCGGCCTTTTTTGGCGATCCACCTGGACAAGCCCCCCTCTCGTTTGTGGACGTGGCAGACAGGCGTGCGACTAAGGCTTTGGGTTCACTTCCCCTACACCCTCAGATGATGAAGATGATGATGATGACTCACCCCGGATACTAGGGTTTGTCTTAGCATCCGACTGATTCTGCGAGTCATCGTGTCTAGACAACATTACAACCTCTCTCAATCCTAGAAGTAGATATTTCTACTGTCACCAGAATGTATGGCGGTACAATCCCCAAATTATGAACTCAAGAGATAATTACGAAAGCGTACTACGAAAAAATCACAAAGAACTCTCTTCACGCTTACCTTGGAACTGCGGTCGAACAATGCACATGCCTTGAAATTTCTTGATTATCGGTGGAGCATCCCACAACACTCACAACAGTACGTAGCAAGAAGAAGTCATAATGAAGGAGGGCGCCAAACTTTATATATTGAGGCATTTTAATCTCCACCGTCCAAATCCCAAGCGTTACACCCGATCCGTTGATCAGTGGACGCATGTTCAAAATAAGGCAACGAGCGAGAAACGAAACCCTAAGCGTTTATTGAAACAAGGACACGCACCTCACGCACGCCCCTTTTCTCATCAAGTGCTATTAGCATTAAATACATACATTATCTCATTCATGATTGCTCGCCACCGGATTGACAACCTTGATTGACAGAATCACTCCAACCATGGACAGGTCACCAAATGTCTAGTCCTTTGAAGCCCTCACTGGTCATAAATGTTCGATTTCGAACTTGGGGGACTATACTAAGTAAGTTCAATTCATACTAGATAAGCAATTCAACGCACAAAGACCACACTCCGCAGAATTCGCTGAGGCGAATTTTTGTCCAAAATTTCTTCTCTTACTTCCAAAGTCCCACGCCTATTATAAATAATAGGTTTGGACTTGGGGGACTATTGTTACCACCCAATTTTGGTTGGGCCTCCACGTCAGCAGAGGCCCAATGAAGATCCCGTATAGGCCTAATTCAGGCCTCACTAAAACCTTATAGGCCCAGCGAGAATCTCCAGAGTCATAAAAGTCCCATAGAACCTTGAAGGCCCAATGGGCATTGTAACATCCATGGATCAGGGTATTATGAATCCCATGAACGTTCTCAACACTCGCCGGGCTTCATATCTATTGTGATTAACGGACAGCATGGTATTTTGGAATGACGAGAGATAATTAAAGGCAGATTGCGTTAGATTGGCACACGGATCCTCACAAGAAAACTAAATCGCAATCTCTTAAAGATTAGGCAACGTGATAAATTCAAATAAAGACGATAATCTAAGAGATTGCCTTAACAGCCGATCATCCCTATCCCATAGGATCCGATTAGATAATCTAATTGATTTGTTTCCCAATTCAATTAGAACTCTTGTGCTATAGATACAACGTCTCCGGTTATCCTAAGGTAGGCTATTTTTGCACTTAAATCTCACCCTAAACTCTGCTCAAATTTCTGCCTGCTTGTCCATCCCACACCCAATTACTTTCGCCCCCCGTGTATTATTCCTTATACCGGTAGTTAATTTGATCGTCGAGTACCAACGATCGCGGACCCTTTTTCTCTAGAGATCTTGGTGCCTAACGATTGTCCGTGTGCGGGTAATATACAAGTTGGTAGAGGAGTGACTGGAGATCTGTTGACACGTAGACGGTGTAGGTTTCGACGTCAACAGCTTTATTTAATATTATTTAATTTAGCGTACTAAATATATCATTATAGTTGAGTTGATTAAATTTTTTATTGTGATTTTTTATGTGATGTGAAAAACTTGAATACAAATTAAGATATATAACAAAATGATGTATATAATTTCATGATATCGAACCAATCTTATTATATTTTTATCTAACATATAAATATTAATAAAAATTAATTTACAAATTATGTGTTTTTTATTTTCGAATGATAAGAAAAAGAAAAATTAAATTATAAAGAATACATTTCGAGCTCTAAATGTATGTAGTAATAAACGAATAACTCAATTAAATATAAAGTATTTGGGAATTAAGTTTGTGACCAAAAAAAGATTTTTGTTATAACCATAAAATAAAAGTTTAAATTTTAAACAATTTAATTACATAATAATAAAACTAATAATTTTATTTAACACATTTGTAAATTATTATAAGCTTAAATTTTAGTTATTTCATAATATTTCATAAAATATACAAAACAATTTACATTTATTATAAATGTGGTAAAAAAATCTTACTTCAAAAAAAAATGAACTCGTTAATTTCTTCTAATATTTTATAAAAATTAAAAGGATCCTACTTATTTGTAAAGATTAGGAACTCATCAAAAAAAAATTTCTATTTAAAATTAAGAGTATATTGCTCATAAATATTAAATAAGGACTAATTACATACAAAAATACATAAATTAGAGACGTTCGTGTCAAATAAACAAAATTATGGATCATATTTTCACTTAGGGTAAATGTTAAGGACTGTTTGTACCAAATTCCATTATTGATTTCAAGTTTTGAACGAAAATTGTTCAAAGTACAATATCTAATTCGCGCGAAACGTAGAATAAAATGATTAATTAATTAATGTTATTATTATCTACAAAACCATTCTTCACGGACCAAAGTCAACTCAAGATTCCGTACTCCTTTTTACATTACAAAAGACCCCAAGAAAATTCCACAAAAGCAAAACCCACCAAATTCTTCACCTCCATCAATAATTATGCTTCCTCCTCTCTTCAGATCCATATTCACTTCTCTTCTGCTAATTTTCCTGCTATTTTCCAACTGGGTTTTCTCAGAAGATGACGTTAAGTGCTTGCAGGAAGTGAAAAAATCATTGACTGATCCACAAGGGAAGCTTAGTTCATGGAATTTCTCGAATTCTTCAGTTGGATTTATCTGTAATTTTGATGGGGTTACGTGCTGGAACGACCGCGAAAATCGGCTTCTCGGGCTGCAACTCCGGGACTCCAGCCTCGCCGGAAATATCTCGGATTCTTTACAGTACTGCCACAACCTCCAGACTCTTGATCTCTCCAGTAATAGACTCTCCGGTTCGGTCCCACCTGAAATTTGTACTTGGTTGCCTTATTTGGTTACTTTAGATTTGTCTCATAATGATTTTACTGGTGAAATTCCGGCTGATCTTGCGAAATGCACGTATTTGAATAATTTATATTTGGACGATAATAGATTGTCTGGGAATATTCCGATTCAGTTGTCGAGTTTACAACGGTTGGAAAAGTTTACGGTTGCTAATAATGATTTATCTGGGAGGGTTCCTGAGTTTAAGTGTGATTTGGCGGAGCTTGATTTTGGGGGAATAGTGGGCTTTATGGAGGTCCGTTGGGAAAATGCGGGGTTCGAGTAAGAAGTCTTTGGCGATTTTTATTGCGGCGGGGGTTTTGGTGCCGTGGGTTCTCTGTTGTTACAGTTTGGTTTATGGTGGTGGTGTTTTCGGGGCCGGTTCTAACTGTTTTCAGTGCCTGTTCTAGAAGTCAGTACGGCTGGAGAAGAATTTAAAGTTAATTTAGTGGACTGGGTAAATAAGCTCTTTGGTTCTGGTCGAATTAAAGATTCTATCGACAAAAGCCTGTATGGAAAGGGTCAAGATGAGGAAAATGCGTTGGATCTCTGGATCAACTTAAATTAGAGACCCGTGTCTAACATTTTGCATGCAAATGTCTGAATAGAAAAGGGTAATTACCACGTTTCGTCCTTATTCTTTGAGTTTATTGTGCAAATCATCCATATCGTTTGAATTTTGGCATTTGAATCATTAAATCTACCATTTTTTGCTCAAAAGGTCATTTATGTCTAATTCTGTGAAATTTTGCCGTTAAGTCAACACGTCATGTACAATCTCTGATTTTATAAAGGATATTTTCGTCAAATCACCAAATATAATTAGTAGTTGAAGAAGAAGATAAAATAAAGGAATTGGATTCAATGGCAGTTTCTTCATCAACAGCACCTTTTCTTGCAATGAAAGACCAAGATTAGAATCAGATTAAACAATAACATTCTTCAGTATCATCTTCATCAATCGCCCCAATACCAAAGAGCGTAGAAAAGAAAAAATCAACCTGGAACATCAAGCAAGTATCAACCCGAAATTTTTGGAAATTTTCTATGTATCTCCACCACCTCACCCTCAATTTCTTTCGTTTCCTCCTTAATCCT
The DNA here is from genome assembly GCA_023638005.1 of Forsythia suspensa. Lineage (NCBI taxonomy): Eukaryota > Viridiplantae > Streptophyta > Magnoliopsida > Lamiales > Oleaceae > Forsythia > Forsythia suspensa. The sequence continues at coordinate 42,535,717 of CM042673.1, read as the reverse complement.
GACCCCTATCGCTTTCCTAAATGCCTGCATTAGAGCCTTGGTCTTTGACATCTCGAGAGAAAACAAGGAGCCCAAGTCCCTCTACTTCCACATCCACTTTTTCGTTCTTTAACAATACTGCCCAATAAGGGGTTGTGACCATAGCCGCCACCGGGGTCGGTGGTGGAGGAAAAGTTGACTTTGTGGCTGTGGCCAATAGCGGAAAACCATTGTCACAGCACATGCAGATCTTTGTCACCATTTTCCAAAAATTCTGGATTATCCATTCTTTCACTAAATCTTCCAATCACCGCTGGATATTGCTTCACATTTTTAAAATACTGCAGTCGAGAAATGTTGTCGTCTTTTTCTTGCTTCTCACCCATCTGGCAACGAACCTTTCAACCTTGTCTCCAACTCCTTAGAAAATAAATCTAACTTCTGCAGAACTCCCTCTGCCCAACCTCCACCAAAACACAACCCACATTCTCCCAAATTAATCTATGGAATGGCCCCAAAACCCACATTCTTTTGCAACAAAACCCCATACATTATTCCTCGAGAAGGCATCAAGCCTGCCTATTTTCCTCACTACCCAAAAAAGTTTAAACAAGTCCACCACTCACCCATCACCACACAACGCCAGAATGGGCCTAATGAATTTGCTCGCAGATTTTTCTCTTAACTACAAGTACTTCATCAAACAAGACCCTTAGCCTTTCCTTACTAGTATGAAAACGGCATTCCTCTAACGGAAAATCAAGATCATAAGAAGTCCCAATATCCTCTCCAACACTTTCGACCAGTTTCTTCCTCCTGCGAAGAATCAAAGGAGAGAGAGAGAGTTTGGGGTGGTTTTAATTTTTTAATATTTTTTGCTGAACACAGGCACAATCAAACACGTGTGGAATGGACTTGACGAAAATACCCTTCATAAAATTAGAGATTGTACAAGATGCGTTGACATAACGGTAAAATTTCACAGAATTAGACATAAATGACCTTTTGCGCAAAGAAGGGTGGATTTAAGGACTCAAATGTCAAAATTCAAACGATATGGATGATTTGCGCAATAATAGACTCAAAATGATAGGGACGAAACGTGCTAATTACCCAAGAGAAAACAATTCAAATACTAAAATAAAATGGAAAATAATAAAACTATAAAGTTCGAATTAGTACCAAAATAATTGAAAAAGAACTAAAACAAAATCTCCGACAACGGCGTCAAAAAATTGTTAGCGATTTTATTTTGTTATTACGGATCGCACAAGTAATATAATGAATTTAGAGTCCAAGTATCCTACCCACAGAGATTAAGATAGTTTTACACAATTAAATTAACTTTAACCAAACATATTTAATCTTTTGAAGTTTGGTTTCTTAAACTAATTAAAATATTAACTAAAAATAATTAATAATTATAATTTAAACAAATAAAATATTAAGTTTATGATGAATTACTTTAAATATGAGAAATAAAAACGTACTAGAATCTTGAATCTACTTATACCAATTCTATTTTAACTCGAATAATTGAATTTGATAACATGATTTAATTATGAAGATTAATATTCCTAATTTGTTTAATAATCTCTCTCGAATAGAATTAAACATATCACTATATGTGATTCGACTAAATCTCTATGACGGATGCGAATATACACGAATGCATTAGAATTTGTGAATACTTAAAGATTACGTAAAGCATAGCGATATATCTCTATCATCTATCAGATTCTACGACAATTGATACTATTTTTAACTTATTTTTAATATTTCGATGGTAAAATAAGCCACAAAAATTATACAATCACTGCGTACATAATTGTAGATGAAAAGAAATCAATATCAATTATTCATAATTAAAAACATGTTTAATACCAAAAACTAGGTTCAAAGAATTAAAGGTTCAATATACAAGTTTCATTGCAATCCTAGCACAATAATCTAGCCTAGCGTACTAAGAAGAAAACAAAAAGAAAAAGAAAATATAAAAACCCATCACCCGAATAGGAAGAAAACTCGAAAGAGTAGATTTTGATCTTCCTTCAATCTTTGTTTCTTGTTTCTCTCATTGAATTCTTTCTATATTTCGACTCTTTATTTTTGGGTTAAGAACTCATATATATATAGTATCCCCATTGCATCCCAAAAGATCCAAAAAAAAAAAAAATCATTAAAATCGTGTCCTCAAACGTTTTCTAATTGAGTCGAACTCAAAAAGGCAAAAAAAATCCGATCAGTGCAAATTTGCACTCGACGATCGCATATGCAAACCAAAAAGTTTCAACTGCAAATAATGATGTTGAACCCAGGTGATCGCCCATGCCAATTTTTCAATCTGTATATTTTAATTCTCAAACTTTGGATTTTGATTACTTTAATTCTCAATTCTTCCAATAGCCTCAAATATGGTCATTCAAGCTTCAATTGAGTACAATTTGATCCTCATACTTCCATAACATTTTCTAATTTGTTAATCTTTTCATCCATTCTTCTTCACTTGCTTATAAATGGGTCCAAAATTGAAATAGAAAAGACAATACACTAAATTAAGTAGAAAATATATAAAATAACGAGACAAAAGCTTAGTTTTAAAGTTTGAATAAGTGCACAAAATGCACTTATCAAATTACATGTAATTACATCATTTCTCTCCCCAAGGATAGGTGGTCTATGATTCAAGTTTGCATGGCTGAGGAACACGGTTTCTCATAACAAGATCTACAATTTTCCCTACTATTTCAAAAACACAATACTAATAGTCCCATTTGACTTTTATATATTTGATAAGATTCTTGCAGAAATTGTTGAACTTTTTAAGGAGATGATGAACAAAACAAGAATAAAAAACACAAAAGGGATGGTTTGAACACGATTTTGAATCGCTGTCCTCAAACGATATTTGTCGTCACCGGGATAAGTGCTTGAAGGCTTCAAAAGAAAATAGTTTGCAGTAGTAATCAAACCTTTAATTCAAGTTCAAAATCAAGCAAAAAAGAACTTGAATAAGAACTTGAAGAACACTTTTGAAAAACTGAGATTGAACTTTGATTTGGATGTATATAATTTTATTTGATGTTAATCATATATCTTTCAAGTTGAAAACTATATATATATATAGCGAAATTCCAAAAGCGCCTAGGCGCCGCTTAGGCGCGAAGCGTGACCTCCACGCCTCGCTTAGCCCCTAAGCGCGCTTTTTGGTCAACTATTTTTTAACTAAAAAGCTTGTGCCTAGGCTCGTATAGTCACGCTTAGGCGTGTAATTACGCCTAGGCACCGCTTAGTCTCGCTTAGGCGCGCACTTTTTAGTTAAAAAATTTATTTTTATCTTTTTTAAAAAAAATATTTAAAATGATATTAAAAATAAGAAAATGCTTTTTCACGCTTCGCTCTCGCCTCACCCTTGCTTCAGCCTCGTCTAGGCCCAAAAAGCTTGAAACTTGGCCTCCACGCTTAGCCTCACTTTACTCTTTTTAGAACCTTGATATATAGACAATCAAGTCTTAAACACGAAAAGATGTCAAAACCAAACCAAAAGGTGCCAAAATTCTCCAAATCGTTGCCAGAAAATTCAAACTCCAACCACCAGAATTTTGGCTGGGCGAACGCCCAGGATTAGGCCAAGGTTTTGGCCTCTATCGCCAAAGGAAGAGGTCAAGTGACGCCGACTTTAAAATTCAGTTTGAATTTTTCTTTTCCTCTTTTGTTTTTCTCTGGGTTTTGTTTTTCACTTAATTGTTATCCTCTTGATTCCAAATCAATTCTCACTATGTAATTTGAACAATATTACAACAATCTTCCACTTGTTCAATTATATAATAAGCATAAACTCAAATTTAATGACGTTTATGCATAAAGTATGAATATCTTTCGATTTTAATCCAACCTTAGTGTAAATTTTACAAAGTATTATCAAAATCTCAAGTAGCGTGAAAGCTTTGAACATATTATTCTTTGTGATAATACCGGTGAAATCACGCACACAAGCATCATGTGTTCCAAGTTCCACACTATCTCATTTAGCGCTCTTAAGGCCTTGCGCTTCTCCTATTCATGAACTTTTAAGAGATAAACTCCAACTCTCTATTGAGGTGGCACCACCTCGAAGTTCGTATAGGTAAAGTTCTTGCAGTATCTTTGTCACTTTTAGAGATACTTTATCCAACGATCTGAACTTTATTAAGAGTTATAAAAACTCATCCATCATTTTCCATGACAACCAGCACTTATACCCTAGGGTAGGGTTTAAGAAAGAATAAGTGCTGAAAGTATCCATTTATCAAATGACTTGTTGTTACCATTTGAACCCGAGATATACTTGTTAGTATAATCAGGTATAGTTGCCATCATTTGGTGGATTTAATTACAGAGTTTCAACCCCATCCTACTAGTTGTTGTCCGTACTAACTCTCTTGTGAGCGGTTTAGTAAACGAATCAGCCAAGTTCTCATTTAACTTTACATAAGTGAGTGAAATTATTCCATCTTTAATTAATTTCCTCACATAGTCATGTCTTAGACTCATGTGTCTAGGCTTACCATTATACACTTCATTGTACGCTCTAACTAAAGTGGCTTGACTATCACACAATATAGATATTGAAGAATTATTCTTCTCTCCCAATGGGATTTCATACATTAAATCCCTAAGCCATTCAGCCTCTTTTCCGGTTTCAGCCAATGCTACGAATTCGGATTCCATAGTTGAGTGTGTAATGCACGTTTGTTTCTTAGATTTCCAAGAGACTGCACCTCCTCCAAGAGTGAATACCCAACCTGAGATGGATTTATTCTCACCTGCACTAGAGATCCAACTAGCATTGGTAAATCCTTCTAGGATTGCCAGAGATTTAGAATATTGAAAACCTAGATAATTGGTTTTCTTCAAATAACCAAGAACCCTTACAATAGCCATCCAATGTTCTTCACTTGGATTGCTAGTAAACCTACTAAATTTACTATTTGCAAATGCTATATCAGGTCTTGTGCATTGCACCGCATACATAGACTTCCAATAACACTTGCATACTCAAGTTGTGCTATTACTCTTCCATCATTCTTTACAAGTTTCAAACTTGAATCAAATGTGGTATTTACCTCTTCGATGTTCAAGTGATTGAACTTGTTGATCACATTTTCAACATAATATGATTGGTTCAACATATAACCCCCACTAGTTTTGGTAACATTGATACCGAAAATAGTATCCACTTGACCAAGATCTTTCATGTTGAATGTGAAAGATAGAAACCTCTTTGTTTCTTTAATACATTGCATTTGAGTACTTACAATTAACATATCATCCGCGTATAAACATATAAGTACAACATAATTATCACAAACTTTTGAATATAAACATTTATCAATACTATTATGTTTAAATCCAAATGATATTATTGCTAAGTCAAATTTTTTCATGCCATTTCTTTGGTGCTTGTTTTAAACCATATAATGATTTTACTAATTTGCATATGTTATGTTCTTTTCTAGGTAGAACAAAACCTTTCGGTTGTTCCATATAAACCTCCTCATTGAGATTTTCATTTAAGAACGCCGTCTTAACATCCATTTGATGTATATGCAAATCATAAATAGAAGCTAAAGTGAATAAAATCCTAATCAAAGTTATTCGAGCAACTGGTGCATACGTGTCAAAGTAATCTATTCATTCTCTTTGTCGATACCCTTTGGCCACTAACTAGATTTAAAAGTATTAAGAGTATTGTCTCGCATTATACTTCCTCCTAAATACCCATTTGCAACCTATAGTTTTTAGTCAAGGTGATAAATCGACTAATTCCCAAGTATTGTTTGACATAATTAAATCCATTTCATCATTTATAGCATCTTTCCAAAAGATAATATCTCTTGATGACATTGCTTCTTGATAAGTTTTAGGATCAGTTTCCACTTGAAGAACATATGGAATAGTTCTTGTGACACTCTTCTCATTTCTTTCAACCAAATAGAAGGAAATAAGTTGAGAATCAATTTCATCCGGTCCTAGTACTTTATCCTTTCGAACTCTTTTACTTCTACGAAATTTATTTGTATCAACATCTTTGGAAGGTGTTTCTACTTGTGATCTCGTAGAATTAGGAGTCTCCACTTGAGATTCTCTTAATGAATTATTATCCGAAGATAATAAATTTTCAAAGAACTCTACGTCACGGGATTCAATTATAACACTTTGGTTTCCAAATTTAAAAGATGATATGCTTTCTTTGTTTTGAGCATATCCTACAAAAGCGCATTTGATCACTTTAGGACCCAACTTAGTCCTTTTAGGATCTGTGTTCTTGCAATAAGCAAGACACCCATACACTTTGAAATAACCAATGTTTGGTTTTCTTCCTTTCCACAATTCGTAGGGGAGAAATCTTTAATATTTTAGAAAGAATTCTATTAACTATATGATATGCACTTAATAAAATTTCACCCCATAAATTAAATGGCAACTTAGAATTTAATAACATAGCATTTATCATCTCAACTAATGTCATATTCTTTCTCTCAGCCAAACTATTTTGTTCGGGTGTTCTAGGAGCACTACATTGATGTATTATGCCATGTTGTTCACAAAAAAGATTAAATTCATTAGAGAAGTATTCACCTCCTCTATCACTTCTAAGAATTTTAATCTTTCTATTTAATTGATTTTCTACTTCGATTTTGTATATCTTAAACATACTAAAGGCTTTATCCTTATACTTCATTAAATAGATATAACAAAACCTATAATGATCATCTATGAATGTTATGAAGTATTTATTACCTTCTCTAGTTAACATTCCATTTAATTCACATATATATGAATGAATTAAGTCTAATAAATTAGAGGTTCTTTCAACGCTATAAAAATGTTTCTTAATTATTTTAGACTTAACACATAATTCACATTTATTATGTTCTATGTTTTCACATGAAATCTTTTCATTTTTAATATTTCTTTTTATAGTAGAGTAACAAATATTTCATAGTCTATCATGCCATAAAGAAATAGACTCAACAACATAATTCAAATTTGTAGTTTTATTGATATCATTTTTAACAATACAAAGTTTGACAATTCCATCACTAGAATAGCCTTTATTAACAAATACACCATTTCGAGAAAGTACAAGTTTTTCCGACTCATACACGGACTTGATTCCCAGTTTTCCCAAAAAATCCTCACTTACAAGATTTCTATTCATATTCGGTACATGTAAAATATTTATCAATGTAATCTTCTTGCTGGATGTAAAATGTAAATCCATACTTCCTTTGCCAACAATCTTGTATTGAACTTCATTTCCCATTTGAATGTGTTCATCATCTACCTCTTGATATGTTTTGAAAAGTGATTTATCATAACAAACATGTATGGTGGCACAAGTATCATACCACCATCCTTGATCCTTTCCTTTGACGGTATTGATAATGCTCACAATAGCAACAAAATTATTCGTGTCAATGGAGTTCACTTTTCCTGTTTGTTTTGGTTGTTTGAGGTTTCTGCACTTACGGGCATAATGTTCGGGTTTGCCACACACATAACAAGAAAACTTAGATTTTTTCTTGTTCTTGTTGTCTTTGTTGGAGTTTGAGAATTTCCTCTTCATAGAATCCTTGTTAGATTTGTCGGCTTGATCCACGGCATGGGCTTTAGAAGTCTCTTCATGAGAATGTTTAGTCCCATCTCGTGCCCTTGATTCTTCATCAATTCGAAGATGCTTTTGAATCCCTTCCAAAGAATAATCTTTAGAACTATGAAGAATTTTCTTCCTATAACCTTTCCATGATGATGGCAACTTAGCAATAATTGCACAAACTTGAAAAGATTCAGGAATTTCAATCTTCACGGACTTCATTTTATTGACAATGACTTGCAACTCATGTACTTGTCCTAATAATGGTATGTTATCCAAAAATTTGAAATCAAGTATTTAGAAATCGAAACTTTCTCGTACCTTCCTCATCGGTCTTGCATTTATTCTCCAATGTGTTCTATATCTCCATTGCCAAGTGGTGTTTGTGTAGAGATCATAAAGGCGATCGAGATAGCATTCAAGATGTGTCCTCTACAAATAAACTCGTCTTCTTGTCTCTTCTTTCTTTCTGCCTTTATCGCATCGGAATTATTTGGAGTTGGTTCTGGTAATGGTGCCAAATCCGGATCCAATATGTAGAAAATTTTCAATGTGGTGAGAAGGAATTTCAACTTGTCCTTCCATCTTGTAAAATTAGATCCATTGAACCTATCAAGCCTTACAAGGTCTTGATTCATCGTCTTGATAGTAGCCATCGTGGTCTCGTTCTCCATCACGAATTATCGTTTGAGATTGTTGAACTTTCTAAGGAGATGAACAAAACAAGAATAAAAACACAAAATGGATTGTTTGAACTCGATTTTTAATCGCTGTCCTCAAACGATATTTGCTGCCACCAGGATAAGTGCTTGAAGACTTCAAAAGCAAATAGTTTGTAGGAGTAATCAAACTTTTAATTCAAGTTCAAAATCAAGCAAAAAGAACTTGAATGAAACTTGAAGAATACTTTTGAAAAACCGAGATTGAACTTTGATTTGGATGTATATAATTTTATTTGATGTTAATCATATATATTTCAACTTAAAAACTATCTATATATATAGATAATCAAGTCTTAAACATGAAAATGTATCAAAACCAAACTAAAAGGTGCCAAGATTTTCCAAAACGTCGCCAGAAAATTCAAACTCCAACGGCCAAAATTTTGGCACAGGCAAACGCCAATACAATCTCGGTGTTCGCCCATGCCAAGGTTTTGGCCTCTGTCACCAAAGGAAGAGGCCTAGCTTTAAAATTCAAACTGAATTTTTCTTTTCCTCTTTTGTTTTTTCGGTTTTGTTTTCACCTAATTGTTATCCTCTTGATTCCAAATCGCTTCCCATTATATAATTTGAAAAATATTACAACAGAGATTTTCGCAACCTGTGGGTAAGTTCCCCGATGTAGACAGTTTTGTATCTACTTTTAAGTGGAAAACTTTGCTCTCTCACGGCTTTTACTCTAAAACCCGTACCATACTATAACTGTATAATATGATAACATGAATAAAATGTAATCTATTTGTTTGAAATTTGTAGTAAGAAAAGCAACTTCTGATAGTTCTTAATGTCTATTTGCTATTTTAATTGTATCCCTGAAAATTTTCATTGAAAATTGAAAATTGTGAATTGAACATGTTGTATATTTTCTTACACCTCGAACCTCATTTCCCATTTTTGTTCTTCCAATGATTTATGCCTTATTGCAAACTTTATTTTCCATTTTTAATAATCTTATCATTTGAATAATCACATTAACTTTTGGATTTCATGCTTGCTGACCGCTAAGGACCAATAACATCTTTTATGTCATAGTTCGCGGGTCAAATAAATTTTGGATTTTACATGGGTTCGGACTTAAACCGAAAATTACGCGTAGTTCTTTTTTGACTCAATTATTTTTAGGATGAATATGATACTTTGTCATGACGAAGGAAAATTGAAAACTTATCGATCCCAATTTAGTTCGACAATAACTTTTGTGGTCTGATGGGGGCTTGTCCAAATTTTCTGCTTCTCATAGAGCATGTTTGGCTAAGCTTAAAAAGTTCACTTATAAGTGAATTAGTAAGTTTTACCATAGTTTGTTTTATTTTATTAAAAATTAATTTTTTAGTAGATTTTGATAGAAGTTGATGAAATATGTTGTTAAAAAATTAATAAAAGTTGTAAGTCTGTTAAAATTAATTGTTAATTGTTAATTTTAATTTTTATCAATTTTTTAAACAATTTTATAACCTTGAGCATTCTATTTGTAATTTCGTCCGTTGTAATATGGGGTTTTGCATGTACTTAAACAATGTTCCTAAGTGTTTGTTTTGGTAGTGCATCACAATTTTCTGAGTGAATTTTTGGTTGTTAGTTGTGTATTCTTTTGTCAAAATTAAAAATTAGTACGTTATTTTTACGGTATTATAAATCGCCTTTGAATATGTTGTTTCGCTCTGTGATGACCAACAATATATCTACAAACAGTCGTCCGATGCTCAAATCATTCAGCAATTTGAAGTACAAACCATATTTTAGTTAATTTCAGTGTCCCAATTAGAAATCCAAAAGCTTCTCTTGACAGATCCAATTTAATAATGCCAAAATGTAGATCGTGTTATGATTAGAGTAATAATAATGGACGAAAAAATAAAGAACACAGATTTCAATGTGAGACTACGTCATGTATTCAAATTACATTAAGATTTTTTCACTACAATGAATGATGATTAATTGTTTACAAGAAATCAGTCATATATATAATAACTCAATGAAGGTTCCTTAGTAATAATGAAATTCTATGGCAATTCAATGAAGGTTATCTAATTTTAATAAAATTCTAGTGCAACCTAATTACATAGGAAAAATCTTAAAAACATTCTTACTTAAACAAATACAAATACTGTGGACCTTTTGGAAGCGCTACCCCTGAGCCCCTGGGAGAGGGCCGCCTGCCCTCCTTCCAACCCCCACGGGGACCTTACTACGAAGGTCGATCCGCTCAACTCCATGTAGCACAATAAATTAGGCTACACAATTTAACAATCTTCCAATTGGAAACTAATCCATCATCAACTCATTCCTATGTTGCGGCTTGCTCAACTCTTCCAATCTTCAATGAAGAAGACCAACTAAAGTTGCACACAACTTCAGTTTCACAATTGCAACAGTCTTTGTCAACATATCAGCAAGATTTTGACTGCCATGAATTTTCTCAAGTGCTAAGATTCCATATTCCAAAATCGATCTGATAAAGTGATAACGAATCTGTATATGTTTCGTCCTCGCATGATAAACATGATTATTTGCTAAGTGAAAAGCACTTTTACTATCACAATGCAACACACTCTTCCCCATGCTTGTGACCTAATTCTTTCAAGAAAGACTGCAACTACTCTTCATGCCATCAATGTCCCTGACCATGTCACCATCTACAAAGTCATGTAATCCCAAGCCTAATTTTTTGAAACACAAGGCTAAATCTGTAGTACTTCTCAAGTACCTGAGAATCCACTTTATTGACTCCCAATATTATTTTATAGGATTACCTATATATCTAATCAAAATTCTCACTGCATGTGCTATATCCGGTCTTGTACACACCATGGCATACATAAGAAATTCAATAGCAGAAGCATAAAGCACTTTGACCATGTAGGCTCGCTCCTACTCTGTAGAATGTGATTGTTCATTAGATAGCTTGAAGTGACTAGCCAAATGAGTACTCATTGGTTTATATTCATCCACCTTTTTCACATACTCTTCTTCTAACAGTTTTAAGACATCCATGTTCCTAGTAATTCTCATCCCAAGGATTTGTTTTGCAGTACCTAAATCCTTCATTGCAAACTTCTTGGACAATTCCTATTTTTAATTTATCAATTTGTTGTTTGCATGCTCCTGCAATCAACATGTCATCAACATACATGAGTAAGATAATATATGAATCACTAAAGTTCTTCATGTAGCAACAATGATCCGCTTTGGCACCTCATGAAGCCATCACTACCCATAAAGCTATCAAACTTCTTATACCAACTGTCTCGGAGCTTATTTAAAGCCATACAAGCTCTTTTGAAATCTGCACACTATTTCCTCATTTTCCTATACTTCATAACCTTCTCGCTTCATGTAAATTTCTTCATCCAAATCACCATGAAAAAAAAACTGTCTTTACATCCAACTGCTCTAGGTGCAAGTCTTTTTCTGCCACTAGTCTAAGTAATGTTTTGATTGTAGTTAATTTCACCCAATGAGAGAAAATCTCAGTGTAATCAATGCCTTCTTTCTTTTGAAATCCTTTGACAACCAGTCTTGCTTTATATCACTTGTTGTCGTCATGCTCTTCTTTTATTCGGTAAATCTATTTATTTTGCAAAGCCTTCTTTCCTTTTGGTAACTATGTCGGTTGTCATGTTTGATTGGTCAATCTCATCCCTCATGGTCGACTCCCACTTGATTGATTCATCGACTTGCACTATTTCACTATACCTTTTTGGTTCACCTCTGTTAGTTAGTAGAATATAATGCAACGATGAAGAGTATTTATGTGGAGGTCTAATTGTTCTGCTAGATCTCCCGAGCTCGATTCTGATGGTTCTCTTATTTCTTTCTGGGGCTATATTTTCTCGATCTTCGCCATCGCTTTTCTCCACCTCAATCACTAGAAGGTCTTGCAATTAAATTACCTCGTTTTTTTAATTTCGTGATTAGTACTTTTAGGGTCTCTCATCAATATGTCCTTATACAAGACTGCTTCATTGAAGATTACATCTTTACTCCTCGATAATCTTGCGACTTTGCTCATTCTAGAAACGATAACCAAACTCGAAATGAACATAGACAATAAAAAAAATTTTTTTAAACTTTGCATCAAGTTTACTTCTAGAAGTAGAATCAATGTGAATATAAGAAACAGAATCCAACACTTTTAAGAATGAAAGATCTACATCTTTTCCACTTCAAACTTCTTCTGGTATTTTGGAGTCCATGGTGTTGAAGGTCTCTGTTGATAAAAATGCCGCAGATACAAAGATCTCGCCTAAGCATCTTTAGCAGTCTTGCATGTAATCTCATACTTATTACACGCTCATTTATAGTCATGTTCATCCTCTCAACTACACCATTTTGTTGAGGTTTATTCATCCTCATCTTGATCTTATTTTCAACATAGTACCTCTTTTTTGCTGAGCATTATTGGCATTGCTACTGTGTTGATTCTCAGACCACCTAAAATTTGGGTGTTATTTCTATCCTGGATTGTATGTTTGCGAGAATGGATTGTACTGCTGGCTTGAATTATTTTGCACAAAATTTACTTGTTATTCTAGATTGGCCGACAACATACAATCTGCAGTATAATGATTTGCCCCACAATTTTCACAAACCGAACTAGTATGAACTGTATTCATACCATGTGTTTGCCCAATAGTTCTACATATTTTGTCAGTGCAGTAATTTGTGCATTAGTAGCTGAAAGATTATCAATCTCATGTATACATGATACTTTCCTTGAAGCTACACGATTAGATAAAACCATGGTATGTGTCTTCACAATCAATTCAAATAGCTCTCATGTTTCATTGACATTTTAATTTGTAATGAACCCGTTTGTTGAAGAGTCCACTATAGATTTGGATTGAGCAGATAGCCCAGAGTAAAAGTTTTGAGCCTGTGATACCTTTTTAATACCATAATTTGGACATTTTCTGAGCAACTCTTTGAATCTGTCCCAAGCTTCATGATATTGTTCTCCATCCAGTTGCTGAAAAGTAGAGATCTCCAACTTCATCTTGGCTACTTTAGTAGGTGAAAAATACTTATTGCATAATTTTCCTGCCAAGTCGTCTAAGGTGGTAATACTAGCATGTGGTTCAGAGTCCAACCATTCTAACGCTCCATTCTTCAATGTGTATGGAAATAATTTAAGTCCGATTGCATCATCATTCACCCATTGAAACTAAAAGTTATGGTGCATCAGTATGAATCTAGAAAGATGAGTATTTGGATTTTAATGATTACAAGTTATCGCTAAAAATATTGATCAGATCGGCCCTTAATTGAAAGTCATGCCGACCCAAAGCAGGATAAAATATGCTTGAACGATCAGGTGCTGCCGGAGTTAAGAATTGAGCCATTAGCATATTTCTATCATCGGCTTCTTCTTCTCAATCGGGCTGCTTCTATGGCGGCGGCCTTGACGGCTTCTTGTTCAACTGCTAATCTAACTTGTGCCTCTGCCATTGGAATTTGTTGCTTATTTTTCTATTTTTGGTTGTGTTCTTTGCATTTTTGTGTAAAAGTGCATTCAATTTAAGGATCGAAAGTCTTAAAATTGCAGCCTTGTAAACGGATATTGCAACAAACACCTTTTGTGGAGAAAGAAGGCAAAGAAGAAAAAAAAAACAAACAAAAAAAAAAAAACTAATACTAACGATTAATCTAAACTAATATCAAATAATAATAGTTTTCGGCAACGACGTCAAAAATTTGTTGTAGAAAATTAATTACAAGTGCACAATATCGTTAATAAGTAATAAATTAGACCTAATGAGTCTGGATTATCATTCCCACGAAAACTATTTTTTTAGATAGTAACTCAATTAATCCTAATATTAATCTATTTAAACAATTCAAAATAAGTTTATTTGAACAATTAACTTATAACTATTAATTTAAGAAAACAATGTAATAATGTATGTGAACACAAATATCAATAATTTATCAAATGTGATGATTAAAGCGTCGGAATTTACGATTTCACTATAGTTATAATCTCCAATTTCTTTTCTCAAGTTTTCTTCATAACGTTGTACTCGGTCAAATTTACGAATTTAACCTAATTTATCTCTTTCGAGTTCAAATTAGTCATATTTAATTAAGTCAACTCACTATATCTTTATGTGAAGTCAAAATAATCATTAACTGCATGCATTAAATTTCATAAGAATTCAGTTTAAGTCCACAACAATAACAAAAGTGTATGTCTACCTTTTATCCAATTGTCGAATTTTACTACGTGGTCTAGATTAATAACTCACCTCTCGATTTATTACAATCCACAAATCAATGAAATAGTAGCCAATTATTCTTAGCATTATGAGAAGAAGTAAAATCAATACATAATCAACATATATTCAAAACTTGAGAATTAAAATTGAAAAATCTAAACTAAGTTACATCGTCATCCCAACTATGGTTTAGTTACACATCATAAATGAATAAAAACAAAAGAAGAAAATAGAATACATAAACGAGTTTAAAGCAAAAACAAGAAATAGATGAATATCTTGCACCAAGAATCTATACCTTCTTTGCAAAGTTTGAAAACCAAGCTCGATTCATGTAATTTTGCCTCCAATATCTCTTACTTCTTGTATATGGTCCCATTTTTGTTTCAATCCTAATCTCTATTAATATCTCCCAAAAAAATCCTAATTTAGTGTAAAAGTCGTGTCCCATAAAAATATTGCATATTTGGTCCACAACCTTTCAAAAATGTTGGGGATATACTCCTAACATTTAAAAATAATACTGGACATCCCCAACGTTTGAAGAAATATGTGTGGTAGGTTCTTTATGATGAAATTGTCCTCCCTTTAAATAAAAAAAAGAAGAATAGAAAAATAATCAAATTTACCCCAAAAAATAAAAATTAGCAAAGTGGCCCTCTTCTTGAGCATTGAACATTCATTTTCCATTGGTAAAAACATAACTTTTTATCTCAGTGAATCCATCCACAGTGTATGAGAATCCTCTTTTGTTTACAGAAACAATGGACTTCTACGACAATGAGCAGATTCAATCCTTGGAAGGAAGCAACAAAAACAACGGCTTCTCGTCGAGCTTTCCTGAAGTCAGCAGGTTCAAGTCTAAATCTCGTCATAGGGATTGAGATCCAAGAAGACCAAGCCTCAATTATGTGGCATTCAAATTCAAATTGTTATTGTTTTCCTTGGACACATTTGAGATCATTGAGTCTGCTTGTCGAGGAACAATCGAGACAATCCCGAGATAATTGCGTTCTTTCAACCCCGAACCACTCAGAAATACGATCCACGATGTTGAAGATGACATCAATGGAGCATTACCACGACCACCTCTCTCAACACTCAATAGGGAGGTGCTCCGCCGAACATGGCTCTAAAAAGGGAGAAATTAGTGGTGGTGCTCCGCTGCATATGGATGCCGGATGGAGCCTAGTGCTCACCGGTGGGTTTGGTTCTGATGTATATATATGGGTAACGAAGTGAGATGGGGTAGAGTTTTTTGGGTGGTGGCGGTGGATTTTAGATTTTTGGGGGTGGTGGTGGATTTTGGATTTTAAGGTTTGATAAAGAAGATGATCTCTTTGTTACTTTTTATTTTTTTTGGGTACATTTGATTATTTTTCAATCAATTTTTTTTTCTTGTTTTTTGTTTTTTTGTTTATTTAAAGAGAAGCACAATTTCGTCATAAAGGACCTACCATGCCTATTATTTCAAATGTTGGAGATGTCTGGTGCTATTTTTAAAGGTTATGGGTATATCCCCAACTATTTTGAAAGATTGGGGACCAAATATGCAATTTTCCCATTTAAATAAGAAAAACAAAATTTGGTCACAATCGTAAGGACAAAATCGTTGCGATCGCAATATTATGTCTGATTCAATGCTGTCTTTCACAATCACAAAGGTAAAATCGTTGCGATCGCAATGTTATATCTGATTCAATGTTGTCTTTCTCCCCTTAAAACTTGCTATCCAACTCTTTCAATTTTGCAGCTTAAATCCCTGATTATTTGCATGATAAGTCATTCATCTTTCCAATATATCCACTTTAGTCCCTAGATTTCCTATTTCATTTTAATTTCATCCTCTTTCATTTGCTTCCCAAGTCTTTCAATTTTTTGATGTTTGGAAGTTGGTCTCCATATTTCTACTTTTATGTCAATTTAGTTATTTTCACCAATTTTGCTCAAAACACCACCAAACTCAGATTTTAACCTATAATAACAAAATAAACACATAATTAAGTACAATTACACTCAAAAGAACTCACAATTGTCCACTTTTAACGGCCTACATAAGTGTAAAAACACACTTATAAGGTACGATCGAAATCAAGTGTAAATCATAGTGGCACGAGTTAGTTGATGTTTCTTTGAGGGACACAATATGTTGTTTAACATTTTTTTTATCTTTATTTTAAGTCTTTGATTAATTGTATTACTAGTCAGTCAATATTTTTTTTGCAAAATTTAGAAAAATGGTAATAAAAAAATGGTGATTTTGAAAAATGACAACTTTTAATAACACTAGTTGTAATATTCAACGTGTATTGCTCGTTATTCTGAATTTTTGTAGTGAATACCACGAGTGGAAAAGAAAATTTAATAAGTTATTTGTTAGGCAACCAATCTATGAAAAATTATCATAATATGTTGTTATTTATAATTATCGATCACATTGTTAATTGTGAACTAAAAAACATGAAAAAAGAAAACATAAATATGAATGTGTGAGCTATTAACACAGATACTTGCAATACTTTTACCAAAAAAACAACAAAATAAACTCTAAATTTACTGCAAAGATCAATGAAAGCATAGCGATAAATTTTCCAAAAATTTGAAGAACAAATTAATTACCTTAGTACTTGTCTTTAGTCTTAAGAGAATTTGCGTTTAATAGTGAACAATGATTATCATTTCTAGAGCGAGAGGATTGAAACCATTAGTTCTTCATTATTATTCAATTAGTTATATTTAGTGCAACATAACAGAACTGATATCCTGTCAACAGTGGGTGAAATTTATCATGCCCCCATCTCAGTTGGCACTGCCATGTCTGTTAAGTTAGCCACATCATCCAATGCCACGTCACAAATTTATTTCCCCAAAATTCACTCCACACACTCTCCCGCACAGATTACCTATTTTCCTCCGCCACACCAACCCATTTGGCCCGGCAACCAATGCCGACCACCTTCTTGTCGACGGCGTCGTCGACTCACTCTTGATATGTGCTCATGATTAACTTCTTTCCTTATTGCCTGTTGGTTTGTCAAAGTAATGGGTGTGGCTTCAAAACCAAGAAATTGGCTTCAGAGTTTAAGAAAATTGTGATTGAGAATTAGGTTTTTGGTTGCCTATGTCACTGGAACAATAATTGCTAATTCATCCAACTTTTCAATTTAGATAAATGTTTCACTTAATTTATGACAATTGTTATAGAGATTTGGCCCGAAAACCAATGGAGTAAAAAAATTGTGATTGAGATTTCAGGCAAGTGTTGCATGCAACGGTGGGGAGAAGACTGAGAGTGAATCACTAGTGGTTGTCGTGCTCTTGAGTAATTAGGGCAGAGAAATTGGGCATCCGGAAAGAAGAGAGTGAGTCGACAGTGTCCGGCGAGATGGGTCAGCGTTGGTTGTCGGGCCAAATGGGTTGTTGGGGTGGAGGAAGACGGGAACGAAATTAGAGTAGCAAAATGGAAGAACGGGTTTATGCAGGAGAGAGAATGAGAATTGAATTTTGGGAAAATAAATTTGTGACATGGTATTGGATGATGTGGCTAACTTATCTGACGATGGTGCCAATTGGGATGGGGTAGGATAAATTTCACCAATCGTGGGCAAGGGTCGGTTCGATTAATGCAAATCAAATGAAGGAGGGTAAAATTAATTACTAGGCTTTAATTAATGGGCCTAAACATAATATCACACTCTTTGGAAATCCGACCTATGTCCTTTTGTCTTTCATCAATTTTATCTCGCCCATCTTTTATTTAAGAGTAAATTCAAGACCGGTCACTGTTGTTGCACTTATGGGCTTTAAAGTTATATGACCAACACTTAATTCAATTAAAGTCACATTTTAGCGCTAAAAGACCAATATACCCATAAAATTTTCAAAAAATCGCTAATTCAATTATACTTTGTTTTATTACGATACTGTTTTTGTATGATACTGTTTTATTATGATATTGTTTTATTTAGATAATGTGCATTTGGTACATTTATATCATACTTTTATCTTTGATACTGTTTTATTATGATAATATTTCAACATATGATATTGTTATTGAATACAAACAATATCAATGATCTTGTACTACTAATGGAACATTTTAAGAACAGTATCATTACTTCAACTATTAAAACATCTTGCACTTAGTTTTATATATGATACTGTTTTATTTAAATAATGTGCTATATATGATATTGTATCATTACTTCAACCATTAAAAACATCTTGTACTTAGTTTTATATGTGATACTATTTTATCTATGTTTTTATCTTTGATACTGTTTTATTATGATAATATTTCAACCTATGATACTGTTTCAATCTATGATAATGTTATTGAATGCAAACAGTATAGTGATCTTGCACTACTAATAGAACATTTTAAGAACAATATAATTATTTCAACCAATAAAACATCTCTACTTAGTTATATTTATGATACTATTTTATCTATGATACTTATACCATACTTTTATCTTTGATATTGTTTTATTACGATAATGTTTCAATCTAGTTTGTATATGTGACACTGTTTTATTAAAATACGTTCATGTATGCTACTGATATATTAAGATATATTTATCTATGATACTGTTTTAGTATGTATGATGCTGTTTAGATAAGAAAAATTAAAGACTGTCATTTTAAGCTAAAGAGACGATTTTAAGCGGCTAAAATCCACCATTAGTAGTGGCGAATTCTATGTCCATTTTTATTATGATACTGTTTTTTATAATACAGTATCAAACAACACACATGACTAAACAACACAAAGAATAATCTAATGGCCAACTTTCATCAGAGCATGCCCATATCAAACTTTTTCATCCCTACAGAGATTCAAGCTTTACAGCAACAAATCATGGCCACTCTACAGAAATTCATCAAACAAATCATCCCTACAGTTTTTATAATATAGTATCATCCCTACATAAATTTAAGCTGCTATTTATAACAACAAATCATGGTCATTCTATAAAAATTCATAAAACAAATCATCCACACAGAAATTCAAGCTACTATTTACAGCAACAAATCATGGCTACTCTACTCCACTTATCATTACTTTACAATCCACTAATGGACGTCACTCCACCCACTTCTCTTCTTCATTATCGCTTTGCGCCATGCACCGCCATTGTTGCTTCTTCTTTTTGTTTTTCAGGTAATACCATTTTACCCCCCTAAATTCTGCCTCGTTGAACATTGAAAGGTCTATCCTGGTTCTAGAGGGTTGTTTAAACTTATGTGCCAAACTTTGTTGAAAATGTATCATAATAGGTGAAAGTAAGCTTTCTTTCATTGGAGTCAGGCAACAAGCTTAAGTGAATTCATGAAGTCATTTTCATATATTATCAAAGTTGCCAGAAAAACTGGAGAAGAAGTCAAAAATTCTTATACTTAAATATTTTCGTAAAATTCTATATCCAAATTCCACTCATCAAATTCATTGCACAGCTCATGGTTATTCAATCCTATAATCAATCCCAATTATTAGCTACCGTTTAATCATCGGGTGACCAAAAATCACAAAAACTAATTTCGCATGAAGTAAAAATTCAAGAAAGTACACACAAATAAATCATATCATACCTTCTAGCCATTGTGGCGTCAAAAGTGAAGGCAACGAAGAACTTTCCAAGGTTTTTCTGATCGGGCTTGATCCTTAAAGTTTCCTTCTTCAAATTAATATCGTTTCTAATAGTAACCGCCTTTTCGTTGCACCACGATGGCGCCGAGGCTACACCTCCACCTCCTCATCCGCCTTCTCTGGAATTGAAGTTAGAATTTATGACTATAAGCCCAGTAATCCGACGACGACGACGAGGTGCGTCGATTAATGGTGCAAGAGCCAAGGGGAGCTCCAGAGAAGAAAGTACTGCGTGCTTTGCTACAATTTAAATCTGGTTAAAAAGATTACATGGATGGTTATGGCATTGGCTGAATTAGTATGATTTATTGGCAATTTTAGAAATTATTTGGACCTAATTTAGAATAAGTCACCTATTAATTACTTATTGACAAATTTCTCATTATTTAATTCACTCCACTTCTATATTATTTAATTCAATTCATTCTTTTTCTTTACAACTCATTGTTAACCATTATTTACATTCATTTAATATAATTATGTGAACTAATAGTTCAAAGGGCATTATTGAAATTTAAATATATGTTGGATAAAATAGCTCACAAAAAATAATTCTCAATTTATGTGACATTTAATATATTATAGATTT